>CM040244.1:169472603-169729766 GCA_022545495.1 Chrysanthemum lavandulifolium
AACTTCCGCCAACCATCATTAAGAGATTAGCACTGTAACACTTAATCGTGCACCTAGAATCCCTACTGCCAAATCACAAGTTGCTAACGTGCTTCCTTCTACCAAACAGAATAGTTGCGTCTTTTCCCAACGTCCGCACTTCACAAACCTAGAGCACTCAATCGAAGAATAGGAAGTTGCGACCTAAGAAAGATCAATAAAGAATGCTAAAGTAGAAGAACACTATAGGACCATGAATAAGACTCACGTTGCTTCCACTATAGATGTCGCGTCGGCAAATGTAATAGAAATAGTGATGTAGCGAATGTTAAACCTTTAAGCACTTTTGATATTGATCCGATGCACCTTGTGTTATTTGTCGAAAAGTATGAATTCGATTGTCATGACAAATGTGTTGCTAAAGCTATAATCTCTCGTTTACGGAATCCTAAGAATCGAAATACCTCTAGGACCACTAATCATTCTAAGTCTCATGCTTGGTAGACCGCCTTCTTTAGATTCTAAGCAAACATTACATCCATCAGTAGCTCCAGGTTTCACCTCCTAAGAATGTAGTACCACCTAGTGCATTCACTAAGACAAAAGCAAAGAGTAGTCTGAGATGGCGAAATGGATATATAACACACTAGGATTTACATGGATGCCTAAAGTCATTAATGTGTGCATGTCTCATATAAGCGCTTGAACCCTCTAACATTTCGGGTTCCACATCTACTTCTATTCCATCCGTGTGCATGTGTGTGCAGTGATACGATCATTCTCTGATTGTTGATAGCGGATGTTCCCCGACACATGACAGTAACCTTAAACTATTATCAAACTTTATTGCAAAGTTCATTGGCATCGCTGTTCGGGAGCGATCACTTGCGACTATCATGGGCTACGGAGATTATGTCAACGGGAACATCGAAATCGGCGGGGTTTACTATGTGGAAGGCCTCTACCATAACTGCTTTCGTGAGGTCGGTTTTGTGATGGAGATTTGGAGGTTGCTTTCAGGAGAAAACTTGTCTCATTCGTGATCTACAAGGAAATGACCTTATGCCCGGCTCGTAATTCTAGTCTCTACACCATCTCTATGCAAGACATGGTTGCTTCATCTCCCATCCGCTACTTTCAAAGGCAACATCAACAAAATCCGGCTATGGCACCGCTGTCTCTCACATCTAAACTTTCAAACCATCACCAACCTTGCTCGACACAAACTAGTTGAAGGTCTCCCACGATTCCGTATTCAAAGATCACCTTTGCTCACTTTTGTGAACAAGGGAAAAGCACTCGTGCTCATTTTCCTTCAAAGGTGGAACATGACTCTCAAAGATGTGCTTCATCTTCTTCACATGGATTTGTGTGGCCCGATGCGCGTGCAAACAATCAGCGGAAAACGCTACATCTTAGTAATTGTTGATGACTATTCACGATGGACTTGGGTCTACTTTCTTCGTAGCAAAGACCAAGCTCCACAAATGATCATCACCTTTCTCACAAAAATACAGTTCAGCTCCGCAACACCGTCGGGGCTAATTCGAACGCACAAAGGAACCGAATTTGTTAACCAAACCCTTCGTGAATTCTATGAGAAAGTGGAAATTGACAGATCAAACATCCATTGCGTACACCGAACAAAGCGGAGTTGTTGAAAGACGAAACCGAGCGTTAGTGGGCGGAAGAACAATGTTAATCAATGCTAAACTTCCGGACACTTGTGGGCGGTCGATTCATCGCATGCTATACTCAAACCGTTCTATGATCACAAAACGCCACAACAAAACACCTTCGAGCTTGTCCACAACCATAAACTGAATCTCAAACACTTTCATGTATTTGGATCCCTTTGCTATCCGAATAATGATCGTGATGATTTTGGAAAGCTCAAAGCCAAAGCCGACATTAGAGTCTTTATTGGATATTGTGAGAATTCTAAAGGTTACCTGATCCGAATCGTCAGACAAAACAAGTGATGGAAATGATTCATGCTCATTTTGATGAACTCACGGAGACGGCTTACGAAAGCATAACAACTTAGAACCCGGTCACAACCGTTTAAACTTCCCCAACCCCATCATCAATTTGAACAAAGCCCCCACTCACTCGTCAACAAATGGAAAGGTTATTTGCTCCTCTGTTGGTGACGATATTGATGAACGTGCTGTGTGTATCCATTGTTTCACCGCACAACCCGATAATATTCCTATACCGATACACCGCTACAACAACTATTGTTGAAGATGCACCCACACCATTGACTCAAACACAACAGATTGAACATACCGCTCCAACAATGATGAACCTATTGATGATATTACGAATGAAGTACCCCACCGCAGATTTTGATCCAAATCGTTCTTTAACCCGTTTGCTAATGAGATCACGCACGGATGTCGCGGAATCTTCAACAAACCATTTGAATCCTCAAAATCTGCACAATGTATACCAACATCAACCTCTACACATAGATGGACAAAAGACCATCCTTTGGCAAATATTATTGGCAACCCAAATCAACCCAAGTCGTTCTGCGACAACGTCTTCACACGATGGTGAACATTGCATTTATGCACTCACCGTCTGCTAACTGAGCCTAAAACATTAAAGACGCAATGACAAAAGACAACTGGATTGAATCCATGCAAGAAGAACTCAACCAATTCAAATGTCTTGAAGTATGGGAATCGTTGAAAGACCAACAGGGGTCTACGCTATTGGTCTAAAATGGATTTGGAAAAACAAATTGGATGCAAAGGGAACGCCATCCCAAACAAGTCACGCCTCGTTGCTAAGGGTTATCGTCGGGAAGATGGAATAGACTTAGAAGAATCTTTTGCTCCGGTTGCTCGCCTTGAGGTCGTTTCGATATTTCTCGCTTCGCGGCTCATATGAATATGACGGTCTTTCAAATGGATGTCAAAGCTGCGTTTCAACGGACAACCGAAAAAACGGTTTATGTCGACCAACCCAAGGATTCGTTGATCCAGAGTGCCGAACCATGTCTACAAACGAACAAAGCTCTTTATGGTCTCAAACAAGCCCCTCGGGCATGGTGCGATAAGCTATCATCTTTCCTCATTGCTAATAATTTCACCAAAGGCTCGGTTGACCCAACTCTTTTATACAATATCACGGGCACATATCTTAATTGTTCAAATTTACGTGGATGACATCATTTTGGGTCTACACATAAAAAGTTTTCAACCGCTTTTGCAAAACTAATGAAGAAAAATTTTGAAATGTCCATGATGGGTGAACTCAATGTTCTTTCTAGGAATGCAAGTTCATCAATCACCCCGGTATTTTCTTGAGTCACCCAAATATGCCCTTGAACTGTTAAACAAATTTGGAATGACAACTGTGACACTTATGCCACACCAATGGCTCATACCAAGAAGCTAGATGTCGATTTACATGGGAAATTAGTTGACCCTACCAAATCTTGAAGTATTATTGGGTCTCATGTATCTAATAGCTAGTAGACCGATATTGTCTTTGTCGTTTATCTATGCTCCGTTATCGATCGCGACCAATCGAAACCCACCTCTCTCGAGGCTAAAAGAATCCTCAGATACATCAAGGGAACCATTAACTGGGATCCGGTATCCAAGGATTACGGTTTTGAACTAATCGCTTTTGACACGATCACGCAGGATGCTTAGACTCGAGGAAAAGTACTTGAGAGCTCTACAATTTCTCGGTCATAAACCGTGTCTTGGCAATCAAAGAAGAGGATTGTACATCGTTGTCAACCAAGGCGAGAATATGTAGCCATGTCCGCGTGTTGTGCTCAAGTCATCCGGATGAGAACACAACTCAAAGACTATGGTTACGATTGTGAGAATCCCATGTCTTTGCGACAATCGGAGTGCCATTGCGATCTCGTGCAACTCGATTCGGCCTCCAAATCAAAGCACATCGATCTTCACTATCATTTCATCAAGGACCACGTGGAGCAGTACCGTTGAATTATACTTTGTGGTCTGAGAATACCAATTGGCGGATCTTCTCACCAAAGCCTTGCCTCCCGCTAGGTTTAATGGTGATCCACGAATTGGTATGAGGTGTTGACTAAAGAGGAATTGGATGACCTCTTAAAAGCCTGCCTTAAAAACCTCACAAACACCAAAACATCTTTTGTAAATAATTTTTCAAAACAAAATACAAAAATATAAAATCTTATAAAACAACAAAATATTCTTCTAATCTATAATCTCTCAACATGGCAAGTACATTTCTTCCTTCAACACTATAATCTTTCAAAATTGGTATTTTTACGATCAAGTGTTGAGGGGAGAAAATTATCACTTAACATGCTTCAAAACATCCGCAGTACTTGTATGTCATATTATCCGGTTGTTTCTTTCATCAATGGTGGTAAATTTTTCCGTTTAATGACACTTCTCGAACTAAAATTTATAACCTTTCATTATTTCTTAAGTCGGGGGAGTGTCGTCAAGTTTCTTTATTAAAATCTTTCTTTGGTAACCAAAATGGAAGTTAAATGGCTTTGTTTGAAAAGGAAAAGGTGGAGGGACTAAAGCGCCAAATGCACAAAGTCATTTTAATAAAATACCTCCACTAACTTTAACCTTTCACATTTATTACTTTCATCTATATATCATCCACGATCCAAAATCGTTTAACAAATCCGTGCTTTCGATCATCAATTTGTAAGTGTTTATACATTCTTTGCAACAATCTAAACATGGGTTTTGAATGGTTTTAAACTAACGGTTAGATTTGGCGCTTAGAAGGGTTTTGTGTTCTCACGCGTAAAGTATGAACACATGACCAAATTTGTGTGTTTATGAGTGAAAGGATAGTGCCAAAATTTGTTATTACATCAATGAATACATTTTCATCGTTTAAACATACCCGTAAACACGAATTGATTGATTTTCAAAATTAGGGTTTATGCGTTAAATTGGGTGTTTTCAAATGAGAACGTTTTTGGTGATAAAGATTGTTGTATGAGGTTGCTTTCAAGTTGAATTGAGCATATTTAAACCCGTAAATCACCCGAAACACTATGGAATCATTAATTGAAAATTAGGGTTCTAGTTCATACGAATTGGGTATTTTTGATTCATGGCTTATTTGATGTTAAAACTTGGATAAACATACTCTATACGCTTCTTAGACCTCCCAAAACACTTTGGTGCAAATCCTATGGCTAAAATTTTTATCGTAAACTATGAACTATTAGGGTTTTGGCTTCACGCGTAAGGTTTTCTGGCGAATCGCTTTGATATGCTTTCATGCCATGATCCGTTATAGAATGAATGTTAGTGTTAATATTGATCTTATGATGATGTTATTTCGTGTTTGCTACTCGTAATACTCGTAATCAAGGTTATTGAAACTCTACGATAAGGAATACCTTACGCGTGGCGGTTATCGCGTAAGAGAAATCCTGCCGTAACTACTATGCATAAGGTTCTACAATGGGACTACGCGTATCCCGTGAAGGATATCGTGTGATGACTCTACGCATAAGGTCTACTCTTGAGTAAGCCTTGCGCGTAAGGTCCAATGCGCCACGCCGTGCTTCCACGCTTAAGGTCCCCTTTCCCACGCTGTAACTTTTCTTCGCCGTAAGTTAGGATCCTACGCGAAGCTTTCGCTCACGATATGTCATTCTTGTTTAACTTTGCCAAAACTACGCTTAAGCACGGATTGACCTTCATAGTGAATTGTTACGTGTACAAACTTGTAAATAAACTAATCATAACGTCACGAATCCAATAATGTCACTAATAAACTTAATCGTTTGATATGTTGTGAACAATAAGTGATAACATAAACTTTAAAACTTAAAGTTAACTAACTCACGAAACATTTCACGGCGTCATTAGACTATTGGACAAACAAGGGACTTAGGACTCGTAACAATCATTGACCTTTGTACATTCAATAACTAGACAATAAGACCTTCGTTGACTAACATTATGTCTTTCGATATGTTGGTTCTTTTGGCTAATGTTATTTCGATCTCGACATGGTCAGCTCAAATGAATGTGGATGCACCGAGGTTCTCACTATTGCGATATCTTCCCAAATGGCTATCCAGAAAGCTTGGAAAGAACAACCTTAGGGTTGACTTTGACACCCTCACATGCTCGTAATCTTCTTGTCTCATTGCGGTGGATATTCTCGTGAATCATCCCTACGAACATGCTCTCACACTCGCCACAGTTCGAGGTCTACATTCAACAATTCGGGATTCTATGCAGAGGATCACCGGTCAAATCTTGAATGTGACTCTTAATCACAAACAAGTCACTATCACTCCGATGACTTACGAGTGTTCTCATCATTCCGCACATCGCTCCAACAGACTTCTTTGCTACCCCTACCAAGAGAGGCATCCCGCAATTCTTGATAGATATTGGTTATGATGAAGCTAAAGGAATTATTACTAAGCACTCTCACGTGAGTGAAGAATATTCCTCAACCATGGAGGACACTCTATATGATCATCACCAAATCAATCTCGGTCGTGGTGGTGGGCTATGAGCATCCCAAGCTCATGGGCGCAAATTTTTGGTCGTTGATCAACAAGAAGGACATTATAATTGAAGCACTCTTGTGGGAAGATATGATGTTGTCTCATAAAAGCTTGGCTCCAAAATTCCTATGTCGGATACACCAAGCTGTTGATCCAGAGCTCTTGGACTTCATCCCGATATCCCCATGAGACTCAATGACCCGTATAATCATGACATCTTGACTAAGCCCATACTATCCGTCGAAATCAAAGAATCGTCTACGATGAAGCAGGTCTTTCGAGTTGCCGATCACCTTCTTACAAAGGAAATCAAAAAGCTAGAAGCGTACAAAAGGTATCGGGTAGCCGTAAAGAAGGAAAAGTTGGCCATCTTGATGAAAAGGCTTACGGGACACCTACTCGGAGAACCGTAAGAGGCGAGGCCGGAAGTGCATTAAGCATAGAGTCAAAGGAAGTTCCCAAGAGGAACCCTCCTTCAAAGAGGATTGTTCCATCTAAGGAAGCTACTCCCATCCCAAGCCCGAACCGCAAAGAAAGCTTTTGGGCGAAAGCTCGAAGGTACTAATACGAGATGAAGAGATTACCTACTCAAACCGCAAGGATGACAATCCTTCAAGCAAAAACCTCCAAGTCCTCAAGTCGATAAAGGAAAGGAAGACTCACGCACTTGTGCCCTATGATGAAAGCTACGAAGAAGAAGAGCTATCGATCATTCCTACAGAAGAAGTTTAATTTAGTTGAACACGGTCAAAAGTCAAGAATTTGCAAAAGACCAAATGGGTGGCCACGGAGGATCAAGTGGTCTCGCTTGCTCCTCACCGATCCCGATGCGGTTGTCGACCCGATAAGGGATCCAGTGTCACCACTTTTCGCAACAACAACAACTTTGGAAGAATCTATGAATATAAGTTTGAGGAACGAGAAAAGGATAAGGCGGATAAAGAAAAGCGATGAAGAAGCTAAGGCTCGAAGGAAGAAAAGGCTAAATCTGGAAAAGATGGCGAAGAGAATTATGATGATTATCTTCTCAAAAGTCCAACTCGTTCAAGGAGGATACTTCGCACCTCTAAGGACCCCGAGTCTCCTCATGTCTCCTCCTCATCGATTCTTCATCTCACTCATCACCACCACCATCAAAGAAATCAACAAAATCAACATCCAAACGTGAAGAAACCACCTCGATCTTGGATTTCGCACTCATGAAAGGATTGTAAAAGTCACAAACAAGTCGAGAAGAAAGACGTGCTCAACAAGAGTTGAATTTCTTTCACGATCACATCTGACATCTCTCGTATGACGAGAATGAAAAGATGAAAGAAGAAAGGAAGTTTATCCAGAGTTCATGAAAAGTCATCGTCAAGAGGAACCGAGCGAAATGATCGAAGGTTACACTAACAAATACCTTCGAGGATATCGTTCCTAAAGTCACAAAGGAGGCATTTACAGACAACTATATCCGAATCTTATGCGAGATAGCCAAGCAAACTATAAGATCAACACCTTTAACCGTCACAATCAATCCAACTCGATCCTGTAGTTTTCTCGAACAATGAACGGTGGCCAAGCTTGTCACACAAATGTCTACGATCCGGGACATTTACCTCGAGGAAGGAAAGTCGTTTCAAGCATTCTTGGACTACCAACTCAAAGAAGCATGTAGATTCAAGCGAGAAAAGTCTAAACGTCCTAGAGACGATGAAGACAAGGATCGGGATAAGCATGATAAAGCTAAGCGTCGAGAAGAAGTCCGGTGAATCATCTTCTATGTTACCTCCTCTCCAACGGACTCCTACTCAACAAAGGTCTCCTCCTCGTTCTTCTACGATAAACCTCGGGATGATTTGAGTTACCACCCCGACTCGTAAAACCGGTGATTACTTTAAGTATATGGGTGGTGACGATGAAGAGGTCCTTGAGTCCCAAACAACCCACCTCTCCCAAACAAGTGCGAAACCGAATCATCATCAAGGCCTTCTAAAAGAAGAAGAAGACGACTCGGCTGAAGTCGTATCATGGCTAGATGACGATAAAACCAAGAATTTGAATGGTTATCTACACTTGTCAATCAAACTCCCTACCCTCAAGAAGGTCGAATTTGGTAGAGCGGTAATACACTGGAGCATGCAAAGCTCAAGAAAGAAAAGTTCCGGTGAAGAAGATGTCGAAATCAATTGAAGTGAATCAAGAATGAAGCATTCCAACTTCTAAAAGACAACTGAAAGTTCCTCGGGTCGAATATCACCTTGACAACATTGCTCGAGCTATGTCTAACAACATGGATTAGCTCAACCCGAAGCAAACATTGACTTCACAAAGAGGACAACCTCCATACTACACCGATTGGACCAAACCTCTACCGACCATTGGCCAACCGGATGAACCACGGATTCCCTTCGGATATTTCTTCAACAAAGACACGAATTTCTTCTCTATGGTGGCGATGGTTCAAGGAAATATGCTACATCCTTGACATTTCCATTCCCCGCACTATCTACTCAAACCGCATTGCCATTGAGGAACGTGCAAATCACTTGTTCTCGAACACAAAGGAAGCATACGACCGAGATGCATTGTATGGGATTCATCAACGGCACGAACGCCGATGAATCTACTACGTGTCGAGTTCGAAGTCACAACATGCGGTGTTTAGTACTAAAGACATCGTTGCCATCCAACATGTTGGTCTTTCATCCAAATGGGACTACACCTTTCTCAAGAAGATTGTGGTCAAAGATAGGATGAAAGGATTATGCATTCTCGTGAAGTCGACTTTGAGAATTTGTCTCTCAGCGATATTGAAGACATGTACCTTGCCAAAGTGCGGTCGCATGAGACAATTTTCAACCGAAATACAACGTGAATACATCAAGTCACTTGCTCATTTTCATCGACGCATAGTCATAAAAGAACGTGTTGAAGATCTCGACTGCCGTTGAATCATATCGACACGTGTCAACTTCACTCTACCACGCCTGATCTTCCGATATCAACCGACTATCACAATTAACGCTCATCGACAAACCGTTTGGTGTCGTTTATCGCGATGAACTTCATCGCAATTGCTTGATGGCGTGTAATGAGCTTCACAAATTGGAGATCATACTACGAAGATGGTTAGGGACGGATTAGCTTATCGATTGAAGGATATACGTGAAAACATTGGGAACCTAAGCGATGGAATTCTCCGGATCGGAGGAATGTGAGAAGGATCATCACCATGATTGATGAGCGGTTGTTCGAAGGATCGATTCGAGACGATTGGAGAGCTATGTTGGTGGTCGACCCGGATTAGCATAACCGCTTTCAACGCCTGCAAGACACTCACGGGAACATCAATGCACTTCCGGTACCCTTGAATTGTTTCTTTCATATAAATTTGGATGTGTGATTAACTCATGTCAATGGCTTGTGCACACATAATGTACAACCCGTTCTTGTCAAGAAAGGACCACGTAGTGCGCCTCGATGCCACAATCCTTATAAAAGGAGCGAAAGCTTCTCACTTTTGAGTAAAACCTATCAAACCTTTCACTTTTAAAGGTTTTGCTCAAAAGGACAAGTACTTCCCATATGATTTTCAAAACCTCAACCGTTTATATCACTTGTTGAGGGGAGTATTTGCGTTAAAACTTTGTTCACAAATTGTTCATAGTGGTCATCTTCCATGACACTCGAAATGGTCATATTTATTGTCAACATTTCAAAATAACATTTTATATGCCATTTTGAGGGGAGAAATTGTGTGATAAGAAATATGTTGTGCAAAATGCAAATGAATCATGTACTTCGAGACTTAACCAGAAATCGACGGTACTAACTTCGTTAGTTACTCGAAAATACTTGTCCCGACGGGTAATAATTTCAAGCTAGTTCGCTAGTAATGTAAACGTGTCTCGAAAGGACATGTCCAAGTAGAAAGTACCATTCAAGACACTCTTGGTAGACATGAACTCGACGGTATGACAACCTTCGAGGTTTGTCTACACCTTCAAGGTAGTTATTAGAGCTAGTTGTCACCTAAAGGCGACAATGTAACTCTTTAACTATGCAGCGAACCGTGTCTCGGGGATTGTCTATCTCCAGTGGATCAATTCAAAATGTGTGCGCTTTTCCTCACCTGCATTTAAACCATTAAAACTCTTTAGCACATGTGGAGGGGAGTATTTATGCAAAATCCTATCTCTGCGATTGGTTCAAACATGTTTTCATTTACAAACCCTTTGAGAGATGTTTCATAAATGATGGTTTTTATGGCAACATAGGTTAGTCATGGAGTTATAAGGTGACTAAGGTTAGAATAACTGTCCTATGATCCGCTTGAGTTGAGGGATCTACCCAAGGACATCACAAATAGTTAGTACTTAGAAGTCCTTAGGTATAATTATAAAAGGAGAAAATGAGAATCGGAGAAAGAAGGAGTTGAAGAATTAAAAGAAATGCAAAGAAAAGGGTGAAAAAAATAGCCCTCAAATTATTCAACTTAGGACACACGGTTCAATTCATATACTCTTGGTTGTCACTTAGTGACACCGGTATTGAAGATTAAAAGTCGTCATGGACCCAAAGTGACGCATGCACTAAACCTTCTTAGCCACCAAGTTTCTCTCAATGTAAGCTTGTTTCATTCTCACAGGAACCCTACATAAACTATTGGCTTTCTCTTAGAGATTGCTTTGGTATTGAAGAAGGAGACCCTCTCCTAGTCTCATGCAGAAAACCAAATCACACTATTGAGTCTAAAGCCACGAGATTCATCAAAGATCTCTTGGTATACTTGACATTAATCACTTGATGATCAACAAATAAGATTATCGATGATTCATATTGAGTCCTTCACGATCTTAGCAATCTGTCGAGAACATTTATAAGAGGTTCACATCTGTGATCCTCGATGATTGAATGGAAACTCTGCCGTGGTCAACATCAAACGACCTCGACAAAGCAGTCACTTCGTAACTCCCGTGGATTACGCGGAGTGTGTCTCAAACGGTCTCTGATCGTGAGTTGATGCTTGATGTACCTCGGCGACTCATCGAGAATGTAGATGTACCGATACATCGCGTTATCTCACTTGTGGGACTCCAGTTTAAAGCGGCCTTTGTAAGAATTAGAGTTGAGTTTTCACACTATCTTGTTAACTCTCTCGAAGTTCAAACTTGTAAGTGCCGTAATCGCCTATTACTAACCGTTTGAAATGTTTTCCTCTTATGGAAGCTCGGAGCGGGATGATCGTCTTGATTCTTCTCATGCTCACGCCAACATTATCACTAATGGAAGTTCTATCCAAAAGCAACACTGTGATCGAGAATGATTCTTCGTCAAATCAAAGAATCTACAAAGCTAAAGACTTAAAGAACTTTATCAAGATCGAATTCCAACGTCAAAGGCGTGTGAGCATGTTGAAGAATGATGTGGAACCTTTGAGCGTGAAGCGGACTGAGGCGCACTTGATGCGCACTACAACATACTATCACCGCCACCACAAAGAACAAAAATCAAAAACAAAGTTAATGATGACGTCAAAGCATAGCGCTCAAGGAAAACTATCTCTACCTTTGGGGAGATTGTTCGAATCAAGGCAATTCTTCTCACAAGAAAGAATAATGTCGGAAGATGTCGAGCTACTATTACATCAACGCCTTCACCGTTCATCACCAACACTTGAGGGGAGATTGTTGGAATCACTCTAAACCATAATCAAGTGTTAGTAATTAATATGTAATAGTTATCTTTATTATGGTCTTTATGTTTGTAATTAGCCTTAGGCTTGTGTAGAAGGCCCATGAGCCTAGGCCTTAGTCCATTAAGGAAAGGATGGAAACTGGGAGTGTTGCCTAGCTTTCCTCCTATAAATACTCTTGTAAACCTTCATTTGAAGGTTGGTTGTTCAAGTTTTTCTTTCACCTACACTCTACGCATAACCATCTTAGTCTAACGTGTGTTTGTGTTTGTTTACTTGTTCAATCGCCTCATCTCTTTCTTATAAGCTTGTGTTTGTAAAATTAGTGACCTAACAATATCCTTCAACCTATAAGCCAATCCATCCCTAACCATCTTCAAAGTGTGATCCCCAAACTTGTGAAGATCACTACGGAATTAAGCAATTTCGTTGAAGTTCCAACTGCGTGAAACGACGAATGATTTGCGGATGAGTGTATATTGTGAGAGTGGTTGATGTCGGGAAGATCAGGCGGGTGGGTGAAGTTAACACGAGTCCGATATGATTCAACCGCAAGTTGGAGATCTTCTACACGTTCTTTGATGACTATGCGTCGATGAAGATGAGCGATAACTTGATGAATTCACATTGTACTTGAGCTTGAAAATTGCCTCATGCGACCACCATGCTTTGGCAAGGTACATGTCTTCAATGTCGTTGATAGACAAATTCTCAAAGTCGCCCGGAGAATACATAATTCCATTCATCTTGCTTTTGACCACAATCTTCTTGAGAAAAGTGTAGTCCCATTTGGTCGAAAGATCAACGTGTTTGATGGCAGCGATGTTTTGTACCGAACACCGCATGTTGAGACTTACAACCGGCGACACAGTAGTAGATACTTGACGTTCCGCCAATGATGAATCTCAGACATTGCATCTCGATCGTATGCTTCCACTTTGTTGGAGAACAAGTGATTAGCTCTTTCCTCGATAGCTATGCAGTTTGAGTATATGGCTGCTGGGAATGGAAGTGTCAAAGATGTAGCGTATTTCCTTGATCCATCGCCACCGTGTAGAAGAAATTCCAAGTCTATGGAATCCTAGGTTCATCTGGTTGACCGATCGTTGGTAGTGGTTTAGACCAGTCGGTGTAGTATGGAGGGTTGTCCCGTTTGGTGAAGTCGATGTTTGCTTCTGGGTTGAGCCAATCCATGTTGTTAGACATAGCACTATCAATGTTTTCAAGGTGATATTCGACCTCGATGGCACTTTCTGAGCTATCTTTCCATAGTTGAAAAGCTTCATTCTTGATTCGTCTCAACTCGGATTTCGTCATCTTCTTCACATGGAACTTTTCTTGCATAATCTTAGCATGCTCAAATGTATTACCATCTACGGATCTTGACCTTCTTGGTGGTGGGAGTTGAGTTAACAAGTGTAGAGAACCATTCAAATTCCTCTGCTTTATCGTCATCTAGCCATGATACGGCGTCGACCATTGGCGCCTTCTTCTTCTTTGTTTAGGCCTAGATGAGGATTCGGTTTACGAACTTGTTTGGGAGAGTGGGTTGTTGTAGGGGCTCACGGACTTCCTCATCATCACCACCCGTATACTCAAAATACTCACCGCTACGAGTGCAGGCGGTAACTCGTAATCCCGAGGTTTATCAAGAAGAGCAGGAGGAGACCTTTGTTGAGTAGGAGTCCGTTGGAGAGGAGGTAACATAGAATATGATTCACGGACTTCTTCCGACATTTAGCTTCATCATTCTTATCTGATCCTTATCTTCATCGTCTCTAGGGCGTTTAGGCCTTTCCGCTTGAATCTACATGCTTGGAGTTGGTAATCCAAAGAATGCTTGAAACAACTTTCCTTCATCGAAGTAAATGTCCCGGATCGTTTAGAAATTTGTGTGACGAGCTTGGCCACCAATTCATTATCCGAGAAAACTACGGGATCGGATGGATTGATTGTGGCGGTTAAAGGTGTTGATCTTATAGTTTGCTTGGATATCCGCATAAGATTCGGATATAGTTGTCCGGTAAACATTTCCTTTGTGACTTTAGGAGCGATATCCGAAAGGTACTTGTTAGTGTAACCTTCGATCATTTCGTTCGAGTTCCTCTTGGCGATGACTTTTCATGAACTCTGAGCGAATTCCCTTTCTTTCGCATCTTGTCATTCTCATCATGTGAAATCTTGTATTTGGTCGACAAACCAATTCGCTTTCTATAGAACACGTTTTCTTCGACTTGTTGGACAATTTTCACAATTCTTTCATGAGTATGAGAAATCCAAGATCGAGGTGGTTTCTTCACGATTTGGATGTTGATGGTGGTGGTGAGGAGTGAGATGATGAATCGATGAGGAGGAGACATGAGGAGGTTCGAGGTCCTCTGGAGGTGCAGTTTCCTCCTTAGACTTAGCCTTGTCATCGGTCTTAGTTTCAAGACATGTATTTCCTCGCCTTTTCTTTTCTTTGGTTCCTCAATCTCATAATCAATAGAGTCCTCCAAGATTTGTTGTTGTTGCGGAAGAGTGGTGGCATCGGCTCCTTATCGGGTCGATTAACCGCATCGGAGATGGTTTGGGTGGCAAGACCACTTGAACCGCTAGGGCCACCCATTTGATCCTTTGCAAATTCCTTTGCAACATGTTGGAGTCTAATGATTTTGAACTTCTTCCTGTATGAAGTATCCGATTGCTCTTCTTCATCATCCGAGCTTTCTTCATAAGGCACAAGTACAGAGTCTTCCTTTTGCCATGTTAAATTTGGAGGACCGAGAGGTTTAGATACCGCTTGTGGTTTCATCTTGACATTTCAGAGTGAAAAGTCTCTTCATCGATGCAAGGTACCTTCCGAGTCTTCGTCAATTAGCTTTCTCTGCGGTTCGGTGTAGGAATAGGAACGACTTCGAGAGGGAACTTTCTTCTTAGGAGCAGGTTTCCTCTTTGGGACATTCCTTTGACTCTCTGTGCTTCTGCACTTCCGGCACTTCCTCTTACGGTTCTCCCGAGTAGGTGTTCGAAGGTTTTCATCGAGATGACCAACTTTGCCTTCTCTTACGCTGCCCGATACCTTTTATGCGTTTCAAGCTTCTTGATTTCGTCGATCGGAGGGTGATCAGGCAACCAAAGACACCTGTTTCTTTGTAGACGATTCCTTGATTACGATGATAGGGTAGGCTCGGTCAACATATCATGATTATGCGGGTCATTGAGCCTTTGTGGAATATCGGGATGAAGTCCAAGTGCTCTCTCGATCAACAATTTTTGTATCCGACATAGGAATCTTTGAGCCAAGTTTCTTGTGAAATGACATCATGCCTTCCATAACAAAGGCTTCGATTTCGATGTCCTTTTGTTGATTAATGACCGAAGATTTGTAGTTCCATGAGCTTGGGATGCTCATAGCCACCGCCGCGACCGAGGCCGATTTGGTGATGATGATGTAGAGGGTTCTCCACGGTTGAGGAATGTTCTTAAGCTCCACATGAGAATGCTTAGAGATAACTCTGAAGCTTCATCATAGCCAATATCAAGCAAGAATTGTAAAACTGTCTCCTCGGTGGGTGTGGCAAAGAAGTCGGTTGGCTCGATTTCGGGAATGAGAAGAACAGCCCGTAAGTGTGCATGAGTGATGGTGACTTGTTTGTGATTGATAGTTACAACATCGCACTTTGACCCTTGATCCTTTGCATCGAATTCCGTAATTGTTGCATGTAGATCTCCCAGATCAGAGCGAGTTTGAGAGCATGTTACGGTAGGGATGATTCTTTAGAATATCCACGAAGAATGAGACAAGAAGATTACGAGCATGTGAGGGTTTCAAAGTCAACCCTAAGGTTGTTCTTTCCAATCTTTCTAGGATAGCCATTAGGAAGATGTCGACAATTGTGAGAACTTCGGTGCATCCACATTTATTTGAGCGACCATGTCGTGATCCTCGAAATAACATTAGCCAAAAGAACCAACATATCGAAGACATAATGTTAGTCAACGAAGGTTTTTATTGTCTAATTATTGAGCGTCTGATGTTAAAGATTATTCTGAGTCCTAAGTCACTTGTTTGTCCAATCGTCGTGATAAGTTTCGTGATTTAGTTAACTTTAAGTTTTAAAGTTTATTTTATCACTTATTCAACACAACATATTAAACGATTAAGTTTATTAGTGACATTATTGGTTTCGTGACAATATGATTTGTTTATTAACAAGTTTGAACACGTAATAATTCATAATGAAGGTTAATAAAGGCTTAGGCGTAGATTTGGCAAAGTTACGCGTAAACAGAAGAAGTATATGCGTAGGCGCAAGCTTATGCATAGGATCCTTACTTACGCGTGAAATGTTACAGCGTGGGAAAAAGGGACCTTAAGCGTGGGGCTTACGCCGTGGCGTATATAAGACCTTACGTGTAAGGCTTACTCGTAAGAGTAGACCATATGCGTGAGTCATTTGTTTACGCATATCCTTCACAGGATACGCGTGGTCCCATTGTAGAACCTTACGCGTAATAGTTCGCTGTGGGATTTCTCTTATGCATAGCCGTCGACGCCGTAAGCTAATCCTTATGCGTGGAGTAACAATCAACCTTGATTCGAATTTTATGCGTAGCAAGCCCCGAAATAAAATCATCATATCATCAATCTTAACACATATATTCATTTTACAACAAATCATGGCATGAAAGCTTATTAAATGTTTTACGCGTGAAAGTCATACGTAAGTCAAAACCCTAAAGTTTATGATTTAAGCATAAGATTTCTAGCCATAGAAATTGCACCATAGTGTTTCCGGTAGGTCTTAGGTGTTGTGAGAGTCTATAAACCAAGTTTTAACATCCAATTTGTGGTGAATCAAAAATACTCAAACTCAAGAACATTAAACCCTAATTCTAATTAGACTAAATTAGTGTTTCGGGTTGTTATAGGGCACAAAATCATTAATTCAACATGATATGAACATCACACAACAATCTTTTGACCAAAAACCTTCACATTTGAAAACACCCAATTCGACTTAAGAACCCTAATTTTCAAAATCACTCAATTTGAGTTCTTTGGGTTCGTTTGAGGATAGAAACAATATCATTGATGTTATTAAAACCTTTTGACACTGTCTTTTTAACCACAAACACATAAACAAGATTATGTGTTCATACGCATACGCGTAGAACACAAAATTAACCATAGTTTAAAATCTAACCGTTAATTTTCAAAACGATTTAAAACCATTGTTTGTAATCTTGTTAGGAACACAAAGAAACTTACAAATTGATGATCTGATACACGGATTTGTCAAACGATTCTTAGGCGTAGGATCCTTTTGGTGTAAGTAATAAATGTGATGGAATAGTTAGGTGGAGAGTGTTTTTATTAAAATGACTTTAACATTTTGACAGTTTTGGTCCCTCCACCTTTTCCTTTTTCATACAAAGCCATTTAACTTCCATTATGGTTACCAAACAAAGATTTTAGGAAATAACTTTGATGACACTTCCCCTCGACTTAAGAAAATTATGAAAGGTTATAAATTTTAGTCCGAGGTGTCATTGAACGATAAAAATTACCACCATTGATAAAAGAAACAACTGGATATGATAACATGCAAGTACACAGATGTTTTTGATACAGGTTAAGTGATTATTTTCTCCCTCAACACTTGATCGGAAAATCTTGAATTTTGAAAGATTAAAGTGTTGAATAAAAAATATACTTGCCATGTTGAAAGAACCAATAGATTAGAAGAATATTTTGTTGTTTTATCGGGTTTTATATTTTGTATTTTGTTTTGGAAAAATATATTTACAAAAGGTATTTTGGTGTTTGACGAGTTTTAAGATCTGCTTTTTAGGAGGTCATCCAATTCCTCTTGAGTCAAACACCTCATACCAATCCGGTGGACCAACTCATTAAACCTAGCGGGAGGCAAGGCTTTGGTGAGAAGATCCGCCAATTGGTATTCGCATCCATGGTATAATTCAATTGTACCACATCCACGTGGTCCTTGATGAAATGATAGCGTGATCGATGTGCTTTGATTTAGTCTTTGAGAATCGAGTTGCACGAGATCGCAATGGCACTCCGATTGTTGCGATACATCGGGATTACATCAAATCGTAACCATAGTCTTTGAGTTGTGTTCTCATCGGATGACTTGAGCACAACACGCGGACATGGCTACATATTACCTTGGTTGATGACGATGTACAATCACTCGCTTCTTTGATTGCCAAGACACCAGTTTATCACCAAGAAATTGTAGTGCTCTGAAGTACTTTTCCTTGAGTCTAAGCATCCTGCGTGGTCGTCTGGCGATTAGTTCAAAACCGAAATCCTTCTGGATACGGATCCCAAGTTAATGGTTCCCTTGATGTATCGGAGGATTCTTTTAGCCTCGAGAGGTGGGTTTCGATTGGTCGCGATCGATAGCGGAGCATAGATAAGCGGCAAATACAATATCAAGTCTCGCTAGTTGTTAGATACATGAGACCCGATACTACGTCGGTATTTGGTAGGGTCCACTAATTTCCCATGTAAATCGACTAGCTTCTTGGTATGAGTCATTGGTGTGGCATAGGTGTCACGAGTTTTCATTCAAATTTGTTTAACAATTCAAGGGCATATTTGGGTGACTCAAGAAAATACCACGGGGTGATTGATGAACTTGCAGTCCTAGAAAGAGCGTGAGTTCACCCATCATGGACATTTCAAAAAAAATTCATTAGTTTTGCAAAAGCGATTGAAAACTTTTATGTGTAGACCCAAAATGATGTCATCTCGTAAATTTGAACAATTAAGATATGTGCCCGTGATATTGTATAAAAGAGTTGGGTCAACCGAACCTTTGGTGAAATTATTAGCAATGAGGAAAGATGATAGCTTATCGTACTCACGCCCGAGGGGCTTGTTTGAGACCATAAAGAGCTTTGTTCGGTTTGTAGACATGGTTCGGGCACTCTGAATCAACGAATCCTTCGGGTTGGTGACATAAACTTTCTTTTAGTTGTCCGTTGAGAAGCAGTTTTGACATCCATCGAAAGACCGTCATAATCATATGAGCATGAACGAGAAATATCGAACGACCTCAAGGCGAGCAACCGAGCAAAAGATTCTTCAAAGTCTATTCCCTCTTCACGACGATAACCCTTAGTAACTAGGCGTGACTTGTTTGGGATTACGTTCCCTTGACATCAATTTGTTTTCCAAATCCATTTGAGACCAATGACGTAGACCCTGTTGGTCTTTCAACCAGCCCCATACTTCAAGCGTTTGAATTGGTTGAGTTCTTCTTGCATGGATTCAATCCGGTTGTCTTTTGTCATTGCGTCTTTAATGTTTTAGGCTCAGTTGGCGGAGCGGTGAGTGCATAAATGCAATGTTCACCATCGTGTGAAGGCGTTGTCTCGTAACGATTGGTTGATTCGGGTTGCCAATAATATTTGCGAGGATGGTCTTTTGTCCATCGATGTGTAGAGGTTTGATGTTTGTATACATTGTGCGGTTCGAGGATTCAAATGGTTTGTTGATGATTCCGCGACATCAGTGCGCATGTCATTAGCAAACGGGTTAAAGAAGGCATTTGGATCAAAATCTGCGGTGGGGTACATTATTCGAATATCATCACCGGTTCATCATTGTTGGGCGGTTTGTTCAAGCTGTTGTGATGGAGTCAATCGGTAGTGCTTCTTCAACAGATGGTTGTTGTAGCGGTGTATCGGTATAAGAGTATTATCGGGTTGAGCAATGAAATAGCGGATACACAGAGCACGTTCATCAATATCGTCAACAAGCAATGAGCAAATAACCTTTCCATTTGTTGACGAGTGGTGAGGGCTTTGTTCGGTGATGATGGGGTTGAGGAAGTTTAAGCGGTTGTGACGGGTTCTAAGTTATTATACTCGAAGCCATTTCCGTAAGTTCATCAAAATGAGCATGAATCGTTTCCATCACTGTTTTGTCTGACGATTCGGATCCGGTAACCTTTAGAATTCTCACAATATCGATAAAGACTCCAATGTCGGCTTTGGCTTTGAGCTTTCAAAATCATCACGATCATTATTCGGATAGCAAAGGATCCAAATACATGAAAGTGTTTGAGATTCGGTTTATGGTTGTGGACAAGCTCGAAGGTGTTTTGTTGTGGCGTTTTGTAATCATAGATCGGTTTTGAGTATAGCATGCAGATGAATCGACACGCCCACAAGTAATCTGGAAGTTTAGCATTGATTAACATTGTTCTTGCGAGCTTCCACTAACGTTCGGTTTCGTCTTTCAACAACTCCGTTTTGTTCGGTGTGCGTGCAATAGATGTTTGATCTCAAGATTGGTGCTAAACCGTCAGTCTAATCACACAAGCTAACCACTTGTGAATGGCTAACCGTAATGAGACTTAAAACATCTCAAACACAAATGCAATTAAGATCGAGGAATATAGGGTATTCACGGGTCGTTAAGTCCCACGGAGGATGAATTGGTGTATAAACACTTGATCGATGATAGAATGATCACTAAGGATAGTGATCGATAAGGATTTTGATGGAAAATTACCTAAAGAAAAGATCTACAAATTACAGCGACTTAAATGCAAATTAAAAGAAATTAAAAGTTAAAATATATTAAATAAACGCTATCACTATTTTTAAAATCGATGAACGTTTAAAACCTAAAACGTCGTTTAAATAAAATTACGTAAGCGTACAAAATAAAATGTGAGTTTTAAAGAAATAAAAGGCCTATAAATATGAAAATGATATTTTACAATCCTATTAATAAAAGAAAATTATTAGAAAAGAAAATTATTTTACAACTATTTATTTAATTATTATTAATTAAAAACTATTTATTAAGTATTTAAAATGTACTAAAATACAAGAAAATACAAAATTAACCTAGAAAATGAAATTATAACTTGGAAAAGTCTAAAATATGATAAAACTTATTTTAAAACTGAAAATATATTTTTAGACTTTTATGTATTTATTATTAATTTAAAACTATTTAAAACTAATTAAAATGCTAAAAATAATATTTAAACCAAGAAAATTATGGAAAAATACTTTTATGACTTTTATATTTATCTTAACCTAAGAAAATTGAAAATTATTTTTTGAACTTTTCTAATTTATTTGTATTAAAAGCTATTTAAAATGCCTAAAAACTGTTTTTAATTAAGAAAAATAGCAAACAGTTATGGAAAATTATGAAAATTTCAAGAAAAGTCTATTTTAATCTACTGAATCTAAGAAAAATATAAAAACATGGGCTTGTGTGGTAGATTATGGAACTGCAGTTGTAACTGCTTATAAATAAGCACTTATGATAAGCCAAAAGTTACAATAAGCTACCAAATTGATACAGAAGCTATGAAATGCTTAAAGTGTTAAGTTGAAACAAGAAACAACTGGTTATAACCTCTAAATTACAAGATGCTTTGATTTGGTGATTTAAGCTTATTGATCAAAACAGTTTTTAGTATGCTACTTTGAGCTTAATCACAGACTACCAAATAAGCTAAAAGCGAAAAGCAAAAATTGGAACTTGTACTAGACCTGGTTGGCTACCTAGAAACAAAAGATGAGATCAAGATAAGCTAAAATGAGCTTGTGAGAAGCTTTTCAAAACACGAAAACCACCGAGTTGAGACTCAATATGTCTTGATTGACTTGGGACAAACCGATAAGCACATGCACCCTACTAAATAAGCTACAAACTCAAAACTAAAAATTGGGACCTTGAGACAGCCAGGTGAGCTTCTCAATAAGCCAAGAATCACAAACTTAGGCTAACTAATAAGCTCTATAAGAGCTTGTGAAATAGGTTACCTAATCTGTGCACAGGGCACTTTGACTTTTTAAGAAAATGAAGTAGTTTGACTTTGATGAACTTAGGATCAATCTTTTGCACTGATTATGTTATGTTGAGGTGTAATGAGAGTGATTTGATCAATGGTAACAACTTATGAACTTGAAAATAAGATCTTGAAACAGGAAAATTCAACAGGCAAGAAATAAGATGAGATCAAAAAGAGTTTTGACTTTTTACCACATGACCACTGTTTTTTCTTGTATCTTTGATTTAATTAGACCCACCTTGTGACATGAAACAACGATAAACAACAACACAACTAGCCTTTAATACGCTTAATCGTGCAATTCCAAACAACCCTTTATGATCTTGTCTTGGTGAGTTTTCAAAGTAAATCACGATATAGACCAAGATAATGATTACGAACCTTATGATATCATTAAATGAGACTAATGAAGCATTAACTAACAACAATAACAACATACAACTAACAATTTAAACTTAAGCTAATTTAAGCTCATAAAATGGAATTTTACTAACTCTTGATTTAAAAGAACAAACCACTTGTTTTAAAGCTTAGATATACTTAATTATGACTAGTGATCACTAAGAAACAGATATTACAACTACTAGACAACTAAAACAAAGAAATGCAAAATTGATCAAAAAGCTTACAAGTGGCTTCCAATGAATACTAAGAACCAAGGCATACAAACACAACCTAGAGCTTCCAAATAAGCACTAAACCCAAGGCAATCAAAATATACCTGCTCCAAACTTTTCTTCTTCATCTCCATGTGATTTTTATTTTAACTAATTATTTGGTATTTTTGTGAATTTTGTGTTTTGATACTAAACTGCTTTTTAAGGTATCTAAAAGCTTAAATAAGCTTTATAAGGAGCTTATGTGAGCTTCGAGTCCAAACTAACAACTACTAACAACATTTCACCATATTGAGATTTTGGATAATGAAAAATTGCATAACTTGAGAAAAGACCTCAAACTTGAAATTGATGATATCAAAAGTTTTCTTTTACTGAAACATGAAATACAAGATTCAAAAGCTTTAAAATACAATTGGAATTTAAAGTTAGGCTAAAACGACATTAAAAATTAAAATTACACTAGATAAGTAATTACATTGCTTCAAACTTGATATATATAGATCTTATTCAACTTTGTCGACATCTCTCGAGCTAAACCCACTTCATCTTGACCATTGGTTTGAGCGGATCATCGAATTGCCAAGTGGCGATTTTGGCGCCAAAAATGTCTTTAGCGGGTTTTCTTCATTAATGGGGTTTGGTTTGATGTGGAGGTGGAGGAGATGTAATCAAGTGGAGAAAGCAATTGAAATGTTGAGGTGGAGGAGAAACCATCACCGGTTTTGGCTAAACCATTGTGGGAGAGAAGGATAAATGGTAGCGGTTTATTTGAATTTAAAATTTGGGGGTTGGTCATTGGATTGGGCCATGGGTTGGTGATATAAATAGGTCCGTTTGGTTTGTAGCTTAGTAATCACAAGGACCATTTATGCAATTTTAGCAAAGTTGAAGGTTGAACTTGAACATTATCCAAAGTTATCACAAGGACCAAAACGCCAAACTTGAATAGTACAAGGACCTTTTTGGTTATTTTCCATTTTGTAAATCCAGGACTAAAATTGCCAAGTTTGAAACTCTAGGACCAAACTTGTAATTTTCTCCAAAGTTTATCATAAGGACCATTCTTGTCATTTATAAATAGTACAAGGTTAATATTTGATAATTTTCACTTTTAAATTAACCAAGGACTATTTTGACAATTTTCAAAGTTAAAGGACTAAAGTTGTCATTTTGTGATTTTTGAACTTTAAAGGGTTTGTTTTGACAACTTTTGAATCTCATGGACCTTAAATGATATTTTACAAGTTTTTGAATTACCAGGACTAATTTTGACAACTTTTGTAACTTGGGGACTAAAGCGCCAATTATGCAAACTTGATACGTTTTCACCGATTTTGATGTTTTGCATTTAAAACATATAAAACACTTGTTTGTGATATTTTATCATTTTGATGTGTTTATGAGTGTTTTAGATGTTTTGGCATTAACAATATAAAAATGATGAGTATTTAGACACTCATCAATCCCCACACTAAGATATTGCTAGTCCCTAGCAATGATTTGAGAAAATTTAATGGATTTTATCTCTTTACCAAAAGCCATTACTTACGGGTAGCCAATTGTTTTATTCAAGTAAGAACCTTGGCACAATGATAACCAAATGATTTTGAGCAAATCATAAGCTGAACGGTTTGATTTGTCTTTACGAAGCCGTTTGCTTCGGACTAGCCAACTCTTAGATAAATTATCAATATTATCTTTGGTGAGCCGATTACCAATTATGGATTTTCAAGCGCCTTTACCACAAGCCATAAACTTGCGGGCTAGCCAACTTTTCACTAGTTTAAAGATATGGTGAGTTGAACACCATACAATTTTGGGCAAATTGCAAGCCATAAGCGGATTTGAGATATCTTTACCAAGAGCCGTTTGCTCTGGATTAGCCAATCCTTATGTGGGTTAGACATGGCGGATGATTACCATTTCTTTGAGTAAGTGAAAACACTTACTCCAAAAAAAAAAAAAAAAAAAAAAACGGGGAATTGGGTGGAATAATTACATGATAAAATTCGTGAGAATTCCCCCACACTTAGAAATGAATATTGCCCTCAATATTCAAAGTACCAGCGGTTATGCCAAACATAGAACATAAAAGGAAATATTACGGCCATTATTTTGTTTTTGATATATACACTTTTTTTTTTTTTTATTATATATATGATATGATATATACAACATATATATATATGAGGAAAAACCCCCCACACTAGGGTGATAGAAAGGGATAAGAAGATGAAATATGGATGAAAACCCATATGGTGTGCTACTAATTTTGATTCCCGAGTCACTAGCTTGACTCGATCCCGCATTCATTGGTTCATGGGAATGTTTGTAGATCCGGGACAACCACGGTGGAATGTCCTCTCCAAAGTAATGCTTTAATCGATGACCATTTACTTTAAAATTAGGACCATCGGTGAGATAACTCAATGGTACCATAAGGATAAACCTTAGTGATAGTAAATGGACCGCACCAACGGGACTTAAGCTTTCCCGAGAAAATCTTCAATCTAGAATTGAAAAGAAGGACTCGATCACCAACGTTGAAAACGCGGTTCTTGATTTTAGAGTCATGAATCTTCTTTGTCTTTTGTTTGTAGATCAAAGAGTTCTCGTAAGCTTGATCACGGAGTTCATTTAGTTCATTCATTTGAACTTTTCTATGATCACCGGTATCTCAGATATCGAAGTTTGCATGTTTTAAGGCCCAAGAAGCCTTGTGCTCTAGTTCAATCGGAAGATGACATGCCTTTCCGTACACTAGCTTGTATGGAGTACACCCAATTGGTGTTTTGTAAAATCACGAAAAGCCCAGTCGTCCATCCAGTTTATCCGACCAAGATGCACGATTTTCGCCTCTTGTCCTTTCAAGGATTCTTTTAATACCACGGTTTGAAACTTCCACCGCCCACTTGTTTGGGGTGGTATGCGATAGATAGACGGTGGGTAACACCATACTTTTGCATGACACGATCAAATTGGTCATTACAAAAATGTGTACCACGATCACCGATTATAGCACGAGGAGTTCCAAACACGCAAAGAGAGATTTCAAAATTTCACAACTACTCGGGCATCATTTGTAGGTAAAGCTTTTGCTTCAACCCATTTTGACAAATAGTCAACACCACGAGTATGTACTTGTTACCACGAGAAGAAGGAAATGGCCCCATAAAATCAATACCCCGATGTCAAATATCTCACAAACTTGAATGGCATTTTGTGGCATTTCATTTCTTTGAGATATATTTCCATGACGTTGACAAGCATCACAAGTTTTGACAAAATCGTGGGCATCTTTATAGATTGTGGGCCAATAAAACCGGAATCAAACACCTTTTTGGCGGTGTAGTTTGGACTATGATGGCCCCCGGTGGGTCCAGCATGGCAAGCTTTGAGAATGTCAAGAGCTTCTTGTCCATAAACACACCGTCGGATGACTTGATCCGCACAGATTTTGAATAAGAAAGGGTCGTCCCAGAAATAATGTTTAACATCTTTGAAGAATTTGTTCTTCTGCTGGGTTGACATCCCTTTCACAATGAAGTTACCCGCATGGTAATTTGCAAAGTCAGCAAACCATGGGGTAGAAGAGTTTCCACGAAAAGAAACCGCATTGAGTGTCTCGAGAGGAAATGTTTCATTTATTTCCTTTTCTCGAAAACATCTTGGTGAGGGTTTTCTAATCAGACAGATGATCGTCAGACTAGGTTCTCGGCTCCTTTTTATCACGTATGATGATATCAAATTCTTGGAGGAGGAGAACCCAACGAAGCAATCTCGGCTTTGCATCTTGTTTTGCAAAGAGATATTTGAGAGCCGAGTGATCCGTATACACTACACATTTGGTCAAGATTAAGTACGGCGAAACTTCTCAAATGCATACACCACGGCTAATAGCTCTTTTACGTGGTGGTGTAATGAGTTTGAGCTTGATCATAGTCTTACTTGCGTAGTGAATAGGCCGAAAATGCTTAGCTCTCGTTGCCCTAAGACCGCACCGATAGCAAAATCACTTGCATCGCACATGAGCTCAAAAGGCAAGTCCCGATCGGGAGCAACGAGAATGGGTGCTTGATGGCTTTTTCTTCAATGTTTCAAAAGCTATGATGCACTCGGGTGAAAAGATAAAGGAGCATCCTTTTCAAGAAGATGGGTCATAGGCGGGCGATTTTGGAAAAATCTTGTATGAATCTCGATAGAAACCGGCATGACCTAAAAACTCCTAATACCTTTGACGGTAGTAGGATGAGGTAATTTAGCAATAACATCGACTTTTGCTCTATCTACCTCAATCCTATTTTTGAAATTTTATGGCCAAGGACTATGCCTTCTTTGACCATAAAGTGGCTTTTCTCCCGCTTTAGACAAAGATTGGTGTCTTCACACCGTTTGAGCATTTTATCTAGATGGGAGAGACATGTTTGAAACGAATCCCCAATGACCGAGAAGTCATCCATAAACACCTCCATTGTTTCCCGATCATGTCGTGGAAAATGGCCATCATACATCGTTGGAACGTGCGGGAGCATTACATAAGCCAAAAGGCATACGTTATAGGCAAAAGTTCCGTATGGGCGGTGAATGTGGTTTTATCTTGATCCTTTGGATCAATGGGGATCTGAAAGTAACCCGAGAAACCATCAAGGAAACAATAGTATTCATTCCCCGCTAATCTCTCAAGCATTTGGTCCATAAAGGGTAGAGGAAAATGGTCTTTACGAGTGGCGTCATTCAACTTACGATAGTCAATGCAAACACGCCATCCGTAACCAATCGAGTTGGAATTAACTCGTTATCTTCATTTGTGACAACAAGATTATGCCACCCTTTTAGGAACACAATGAATTGGGCTAACCCAAGGACTATCTCGAGATCGGGTAAATCAATCCCGCATCAAGAAGTTTGATAACCTCTTGCTTGATAACATCATGGATTTTGGATTTACTCTTCTCGATGTTGAGCTAGCGGCTTGAAGTCATCCTCCATCAAGATTTTGTGAGTACAAAACTCGGGGTTGATACCTTTAATGTCGGAGAGTTTCCAAGCAATTGCTTGCTTGTGTGACTTCAAGATTTTTATGAGAGCGACTTTTTCATCTTTACTCAAATCTCTAGCAATAATGACGGGTAATTTATCATCACCTTCAAGAAATGCATACTCGAGATGAGGTGGTAAGTCCTTAAGCTCAACCTCGGAAATTCTTGCTTTTCTCAAAGTTTGACTTGATTTCCTTGTTATGAAGTTCGACGGGAGGGAGTGAAAATGATGATGGATCATCATTAAGCAATTTCTCAATGAGAAGTATGTCCCCCTCAATGTCGATGGGAGCGTGATCAATTTCCCATGGAACAGAATCACTAGACAAGTAGGCTTCAATCTCTTCTAAGATGAAGTCACTTTCTTGAAATGGGGTGAGAGAAGGAGTAGAATTGGCGATGATGGGTTGAGATGAATGAGTGACATTATCACTCGAAGAATTATGATCATAACCAAGAACTTCTTGAGAGTACTCTTCAGAAGCAACATCAATGATATCTATTCGGTTAACCGATCGAGAATCATAATTTGCGGAGTACCTCAAGTCGATCAAGGTTAAAGTGACGACTTCATTACCAACACGCAATGTGATTTCTTGCTCAAATACATCTATGAGAGCACGGCCCGTTCTCGAAATCCTCGACCAACAATGAGAGGAACCCGATGATCGGCATCAAAATCAACAACCACGAAGTCACCGGAAAATGGAACTTTCCTACTTTCAAATCGTCCTCGGCAATGCCAAGAGGACGGGATATTGTACGATCGCAAGCTCGAGAGTCATGCATGTAGGAGTAAGTTCGGAGAGAAAGTTTCTTCCAAATGAATAAGGCATCGGGTTGATGCTTGCACCAAGATCTGCTAGGGCAAAGCATTCAACCATTCACGAAATACACAAGGTAAGAGAAATTTTCCGGGATCTCCAAGCTTTTCTCGAAGCTTCTTGGGATAACCGCAGCGGTTCTCGTTAAGAGGAGTTTTAGCCATTTCAAACAGCTTTTCCTTGTTGCTTAACATGTGTTTGAGAGTTGATGCAAACTTGGGCATCAGCATGATAGCATCCGCAAAGCTTATGTCAAAATGTAATTCTTGGAAAATTTGGAAAAATTTGTCCATTTGATGACTAGCTTTTTCACGGAGCTTTTGCTCATTCAAACGTGATGGATAAGGAATAGAAGATTTGGATTTGGTATTTTCAACGGGAGCTACAGGTGGTTCAAAAACAACTCCTGGATTAGACTTGGGTTTCTGGACAACTTGAGGATGGACATCATTGGTTCCTCCGTTATTAACAGGAAGTTCCTTGATAACTTGACTCATTTCTCCTATCCATTGGAGTCGTGGGTCCATTGTGTGTCTTAGGTTCACTTTCCACTACCTTAGGGAGAGAAGAAGAAGAAGGTAGTAGGAATAGCGGGTCCATTGTATGAAACACCACTTCGGTCGTGATCGCTTTAGCATCGCCCCTCGGGTTAGCGATCGTGTTGCTCGGAAGTTTTCACGAGCCCGAGGGTTGATCATTTAAAGACTTTTGAGATCGACAATCGGTGACCAACAACTGTTCATTTCATCTTGGGATTTCATGAATTGCTTCAATAACTCATCGGATGATGGTCTTGGAGGATGTGGAGGAAAATTCGAGGTCGGATGTTTTGATTAGGACCTTGTTGTTGAAAATTCCTTGATTAGGATTCACATTCCCATGAAATTGATTCCCTCGATTGAAATTGTTTTGATGAAGGTTCCCTTGTTGTTGGAAACCTTGATTGGGTCCAGGATAGAAATTACCTTGGTTTTGATAACCTTGGTTCATTCTAGGTTGATTCGATTCGTTAAGATTACGGTTAAAACCGGTGGTGCACGATAAGTGTTAGCACGGTAACTTGGTTCATTCGAGGACGGTATTGATTACCTCCTTGATTTGAAGTACCGGCTATAGCATTTGCTTCAAACGGACTACCATCGGTGGCGATCTGATTGTAGTATGCATGAGGACCACCACAAGTAACACAAACTTCAACTTTCTTCACTTCACCATGTGATGGTGTTTGAGTGAAAGTGACTTTCTTTTGGTTAGCAAGAACCAAAGCTCGAACAATGTCCGTGAGTTTATCAATCTTAGCATCGGTGCTAGATGTACTCACGGGAGATGAAGTAGAAGGTCCCGCATTAGACGATTTTGATATGTCTTTGTGCGGAAAGGACGGACACAGGACTTGTTTTCAATGATTTGTAAGGCTTCTTTTGTGGTTTTGCTAAGGAAATTACCTCCGCGGAGGCATTCAAAGAGTCTTGGTCAGCTTGTCTCGCACCATTGTAGAAAGTATCCATTTGCATTAACTCGGTAAAACCATGATGTGGACACTTGCGGAGCAATTCTTTATAACGATCCCATGCCTCCCGAATGATTCATCAAATCTACGAGAAAATTTCATTATCTCATTCTTAAGACTTGTAGTTCGGGATGGAGGATAGAATTCGTTAACAAACTTGGTAACTAGATCCTCCCATGTCTCAATGGAACGAGGGGTTGTTTCTCAAGCCAATTCGGGCTTGTCCTCTAGAAAATGGGAGCGAAGAAGCTTGATAGCTTCGTGTGGGACATTCTTGTACTTGATGGTAGATGCTATCTTGTTAAACCATCGAATGTGTGCATGAGGATCATCCGCTCAAAACCATAGAATTGGCTTTGGGTTACTAGATTAAGCAACCCGGTTTTGAGCTCGAAGGTATCGACCACAATGGTTGGACAACAATGGCATCTCCGTAACCCTCGATGGGTGCTTGGAGAAGCTCATTCATGGGTTTGTCTTCGCCATTTCGACGGTGGTGGTGGTGGTAGACGTTCCTCGATCACGGTGAAGGAGCCGAACGTCCTCTCGTCTCGAGGAATCTTTCCAAGTTCGAAAGTGGACTTGTAGAATGGAAGAACGAGTGCGCATGCACTAAGTATAAAAATCAATTTTCAAAACAAATGAGGCAAAACACAAGTGAACTTAACCAATAATCACAAATGAAATGGCTTCTTTGAAAAAGGTACACCAAATCACAAGTGACACAAAGGCAAGTTTTAAATCGATGTTCGGGAACTTATTATGGTCGCACCCCAGTTAGGTAGTGCAATTGCCTTGATTTGCGGTGGTTGATTTTTATGTATATTTTAAGTACCACTGAAAAGACGTAGGTATGATTTGTGCAAAGGGTTTAAAACTTTTGGAAAATATTTTGGTATCGTCTCGTTTAACCAAATCGTATTTCTTTAAGAATCACCTTAAAAGAAATACAAGCTAGAAAACGTTACGATTGTTTTGTTGTTTTATATTGTTTTGGGTTTTAACACTTTAGGAAAAGTGTTAATGAACTTTTGATTTATATTAACTTTACGTAAAACTTTTACAAACCGTGGTATATGTGCAAGTACAGGTGCGAAAATGCTAGAACACGCTTCTGACCTCCCGTGGCCAAAATTTGATTGGTGCTAAACAATCAAGTCTAATCACACAAGCTAACCACTTGTGAATGGCTAACCGTAATAGACTTAAAACATCTAAAACACAAATGCAATTAAGATCGAGAGGAATATAGGGAATTCACGGTCGTTAAGTCCCACGGAGGATGAATTGGTGTATAAACACTTGATCGATGATAGAATGATCACTAAGGATAGTGATCGATAAGGATTTTGATGGAAAATTACCTAAAGAAAAGATCTACAAATTACAATGACTTAAATGCAAATTAAAAGAAATTAAAAGTTAAAATATATTAAATAAACGCTATCACTATTTTTAAAATCGATGAGCGTTTAAAACCTAAAACGTGCGTTTAAATAAAATTACGTAAGCGTACAAAATAAAACGTGAGTTTTAAAGAAATAAAAGGCCTATAAATATGAAAATGATATTTTACAATCCTAATAATAAAAGAAAATTATTAGAAAAAGAAAATTATTTTACAACTATTTATTTAATTATTATTAATTAAAACTATTTATTAAGTATTTAAAATGTACTAAAATACAAGAAAATACAAAATTAACCTAGAAAATGAAATTATAACTTGGAAAAGTCTAAAATATGATAAAACTTATTTTAAAACTGAAAATATATTTTTAGACTTTTTATGTATTTATTATTAATTTAAAACTATTTAAAACTAATTAAAATGCTAAAAATAATATTTAAACCAAGAAAATTATGGAAAAATACTTTTATGACTTTTATATTTATCTTAACCTAAGAAAATTGAAAAATTATTTTTTGAACTTTTCTAATTTATTTGTATTAAAAGCTATTTAAAATGCCTAAAAACTGTTTTAATTAAGAAAAATAGCAAACAGTTATGGAAAATTATGAAAATTTCAGGAAAAGTCTATTTTAATCTCTGAATCTAAGAAAATAGAAAAACATGGGCTTGTGTGGTAGATTATGGAATGCGGTTGTAATCGCTATAAATAAGCACTTATGATAAGCCAAAAGCTACAATAAGCTACCAAATTGATCTGAAGCTATGAAATGCTTAAAGTGTTAAGTTGAAACAAGAAACAACTGGTTATAACCTCTAAATTACAAGATGCTTTGATTTGGTGATTTAAGCTTATTGATCAAAACAGTTTTAGTATGCTACTTTGAGCTTAATCACGCACTACCAAATAAGCTAAAACGAAAAGCAAAATTGGAACTTGTACTAGACCTGGTTGGCTACCTAGAAACAAAAGATGAGATCAAGATAAGCTAAAATGAGCTTGTGAGAAGCTTTTTCAAAACCTGAAAAACCACTGAGTTGAGACTCAATATGTACTGATTGACTTGGGACAAACTGATAAGCACATGCAGCCCTACTAAATAAGCTACAAACTCAAAACTAAAAATTGGGACCTTGAGACAGCCAGGTGAGCTTCTCAATAAGCCAAGAATCACAAACTTAGGCTAACTAATAAGCTCTATAAGAGCTTGTGAAATAGGTTACCTAATCTGTGCACAGGGCACTTTGACTTTTTAAGAAAATGAAGTAGTTTGACTTTGATGAACTTAGGATCAATCTTTTGCACTGATTATGTTATGTTGAGGTGTAATGAGAGTGATTTGATCAATGGTAACAACTTATGAACTTGAAAATAAGATCTTGAAACAGGAAAATTCAACAGGCAAGAAATAAGATGAGATCAAAAAGAGTTTTGACTTTTTACCACATGACCACTGTTTTTTCTTGTATCTTTGATTTAATTAGACCTACTGTGACATGAAACAACAGTAAACAACAACACAACTAGCCTTTAATACAGTTAATCAGGCAATTCCAAACAACCCTTTATGATACTGTCTTGGTGAGTTTTCAAAGTAAATCACAGATATAGACCAAGATAATGATTACAGACCTTATGATATCATTAAATGAGACTAATGAAGCATTAACTAACAACAATAACAACATACAACTAACAATTTAAACTTAAGCTAATTTAACTGTTAAAATGGAATTTTTACTAACTACTGATTTAAAAGAACAAACCACTTGTTTTAAAGCTTAGATATACTTAATTATGACTAGTGATCACTAAGAAACAGATATTACAACTACTAGACAACTAAAACAAAGAAATGCAAAATTGATCAAAAAGCTTACAAGTGGCTTCCAACTGAATACTAAGAACCAAGGCATACAAACACAACCTAGAGCTTCCAAATAAGCACTAAACCCAAGGCAATCCAAAATATACCCTGCTCCAGCTTTTCTTCTTCATCTCCATGTGATTTTTATTTTAACTAATTATTTGGTATTTTTGTGAATTTTGTGTTTTTGATACTAAACTGTTTTTAAGGTATCTAAAAGCTTGAATAAGCTTTATAAGGAGCTTATGTGAGCTTCTGAGTCCAAACTAACAACTGCTAACAACATTTCACCATATTGAGATTTTTGGATAATGAAAAAATTGCATAACTTGAGAAAAGACCTCAAACTTGAAATTGATGATATCAAAAGTTTTCTTTTACACTGGAAACATGAAATACAAGATTCAAAAGCTTTAAAATACACTGGAATTTAAAGTTAGGCTAAAACGACATTAAAAATTAAAATTACACTAGATAAGTAATTACATTGCTTCAAACTTGATATATATAGATCTTATCAACTTTGTCGACATCTCTCGAGCTAAACCCACTTCATCTTGACCATTGGATTGAGCGGATCATCGAATTGCCAAGTGGCGATTTTGGCGCCAAAAATGTCTTTGAGCGGTTTTCTTCATTAATGGGGTTTGGTTTGATGTGGAGGTGGAGGGAGATGTAATCAAGTGGAGAAACAAATGGAAATGGTGAAAAGGAGGAGAAACCATCACCGGTTTTGCTAAACCATTGTGGGAGAGAAGGATAAACATGGTAGCGGTTTATTTGAATTTAAAATTTGGGCGGGTCATTGGATTGGGCCATGGGCTTGGATATAAATAGGTCCGTTTGGTTTGTAGCTTAGTAACAACAAGGACCAAATATGTAATTTTAGTAAAGTTGAAGGACTGAACTTGCCAATTATCCAAGGTTCTCACAAGGACCAAAACGCCAAACTTGAATAGTACAAGGACCATTTTGGTTATTTTCCATTTTGTAAATCCAGGGGACCAAAATTGCCAAGTTTGAAACTTGAGGACCAAACTTGTAATTTTCTCCAAAGTTTATCATAAGGACCATTCTTGTCATTTATAAATAGTACAAGGTTAATATTTGATAATTTTCACTTTTAAATTAACCAAGGACTATTTTGACAATTTTCAAAGTTAAAGGACTAAAGTTGTCATTTTGTGATTTTTGAACTTTAAAGGGTTTGTTTTGACAACTTTTGAATCTCATGGACCTAAAATGATATTTTACAAGTTTTTGAATTACGAGGACTAATTTTGACAACTTTTGTAACTTGGGGACTAAAGCGCCAATTATGCAAACTTGATACGTTTTCACCGATTTTGATGTTTTGCATTTAAAACATATAAAACACTTGTTTGTGATATTTTATCATTTTGATGTGTTTACGAGTGTTTTCGGATGTTTTGGCATTCTAACAAGATAAAAATGATGAGTATTTAGACACTCATCAAAGGAAAATGAGCACGAGTGCTTTTCCTTATTCATGGTGAGCAAAGGTGATCTTTTGAATCTAGGAATCGTGGGAGACCTTCACTAGTTTGTGTCGAGCAAGGTTGGTGATGGTTTGAAAGTTTAGATGTGAGAGACGGTGCCATAGCCGGGATTTTGTTGATGTTGCCTTTGAAAGTAGCGGATGGGAGATGAAGCAACCATGTCTTGCATGAGATAGTGTAAAGACTAGAATTACGAGAGCCGAGGCATAAGGTCGTTTCATGTAGATCACGAATGAAACAAGTTTTCTCCCGAAAGCAACCTCCAAATCTCCATCACAAAACCGACCCATCGAAAGCAGATTGTGATGGGGCCTTCCACATAGTAAACCACTAATTTCGATGTTCCCATTGATATAGTCTCGTAGCGATGATAGCTGCGGTGATCATTCCGAATCGGCGGTGCCAATGAACTTTGCAATAAAGTTTGATAACAGTTTAAGGTTGCTGTCATGTGTGGGGAACATCCGCTATCAACAATCTAGAGAATGATCCGTATCACCGTGCATTACACGAGACAACACGGATGGAATAGAAGTAGATGTGGAACCCGAAATGTTAGAGGTTCGGGAGCGATGATAGTAGACATAAACACATTAATAACTTTAGGCATCCATTTAAATCCTAATGTGTTATATATCCATTTCGCCATCTATAACTCTTGTTTGCTTTAGTCTTTGTGAATGCACTAGGTGGTACTACATTCTTAGGAGGTGGCCCGAGCTACGAGGAGACAATGCATGCCTTAGAATCTAAAGAAGGCGGTCTCTTGATTCGCTCGAGCGGTCTATCTTTTATTAGTCAACTACTTGTGAATGGTCAACCATAAAAGTCAAACATTTCGTAAGAATGCAATAATGTCCAGGAGGAGTATAGTGTTTCCCCGGGTCGTTAAGTCCCAACGAGCTGTGCGATTGAATAGCTAAACGCGTAGTGATCGAGTGATATTGAACAGAAAAGGGGTTATGATTGATTACACTAAGGAAATTAAGTCTAATAAAGACTTTGAAGTCATTTTAATTCTATATTTAAAATCGTTTAACGTTTAAAACCTAAAACGTACGTTTAAATTAAAAACTACGTAACGTACGAAATAAAACGTGAAAATAAAGAAGTAAAATACCTACGGATATGGAAAATATATTTTTACAATCCTAATTATACTAGAAAATTATTGGAAAAATAAAATAATTTTTTAAAACTATTTATCTAATTATTATTAATTAAAAACTATTTTTAACTATTTGAAAATACATTAAAATACAAGAAAATAGAAAATTGACCTAAAAAAATAAAATCATAAATTGGAAAAATCTAAAATATTATAAAACTAATGTTAAAACTGAAAATATATTTTTTGACTTTTCTCAATTTATTATGAATTAATACTATTTAAAACTAATTAAAATGCTAGAAAATACTATTTAAACTAAGAAAATTATGGAAAAATATCTTTTGGCTTTTTATATTTATCTTAATCTAGGAAAATTGAAAACTTATTTTTCTGAAGCTTTTCTGAATTATTTGTATTAAAAGCTATTTAAAAAGTCTTAAAAGCGATTTAAAATAAGAAAATTAGCAAACAGTGATGAAAATTATGAAAAATTCGGGAAAAGTCTAAAATTATATTATAAATCTATAAAAAAATATAAAAACTATGCTTATGTGTAAGAAAATGAAAGCGTAGTAAAGCTGTTTGAGAATAAGCACTAGAAAGCACAAAATGAACACGAAGCTAGATTAAGCTATAACTACCTTAAAGCAACTAATTCCAACTACTCCTAACCTCTAATGTGTTGTTGGAAAGAATTTACCAATTGAACTTAGAACTGAAATCGCTTTATACCACCCTACTTCGGCTAAAACAACGACTTATTTAGTGAACCAAACCGAAAACTAAAAGTGGAGAACTCAAGATCACCAAGCAAGGAACACTTGGACCAATTTCGAGACCCTCACTATGTAAATCGAACCCTATGCAAAAGTCAAGTTGCACAGATACACACTCGATTATCTTTGAGTGTGAGGCAAAAAAAGCAACTTATGACAAGTGATTTAGAGCTTATAGATATTTACTAAAATTTCACAAAAATCGGTTTCAAACTCTTGACCAAGCAAGTTAATTTTCCCATTTTCAATAAAATTGATCCGAATTGAAGCTATGAAAATCAACAAAGTTTGGTGAAAAGCAGTTTTCTAACTTTTGACTTTGAACACAGAAATGATATTTTGACTAAAATGAGGTTTGATTCAATCTAATTAACTGAAATTGCTAAATGATGATGTAATGAAGCTAAATTAAGCTACTACTCCAATCTCTAAACCTAAATCAAGCTTATGGACCTTAAAATCTTCTCTTATGAACTGATTAGAGCAAGTATAGTGTGATTTTGACTTTTATGGATTCAAAGTGCAATAAAATGACTAGAGTGGCTCTAATATTCCTAAGAGACTATTGCAATTCAACTTCACTCACGATAACACCTTAAATTCGGTTACCTCGTGATCCAAACACTAGATTTAAACACTTTGTAATGCTATTTTGAATCGAAAAATACTTAACCAATCTAAACTAACACATGATCTATACTAAACTTGTCCAATTTTACCTAAATGCAATAATCTAAACTACTAATAACCTCAAATTCGAGAATCAAGCAACTAAGTATTAACTGATTTGATGCGAAATGACATATATGAAATAGAAATGTAAATTAGCACTTACATTAATCCTGCCACAATGACATGCTCATATAACCAATGAAACAAGAACCTAAATCATTTATCAACCCAAATCAACATCATCAACCCGGTTTCACGCTTAAATCGACAAATCGAACCATGCCACCATTTAAACGCATCTTTGACTTTAGTTGACCAAGGAGTGATTGAGTATAAACTTTGAATAGTGAGTAGATAAGACCTTAAATAGTTATAAAAGCTTTATAATATCAAAACAAACTCGGAATGAATTTGAAAGTAAATCTTGATATATATATTTTTTTTTTTGAGATGTTTTTTCTTTTTTTTTTTTTTTTGAATTTTAACTTTAAACTGAATTTTAAAGTTTCTAAAAGCTTTAAAAGCTTTATAAGGAGCTTATGTAAGCTTTTGAATCCTTAACATCCACTACTGAATAAATTTAAGCTAATATGAGAATTTTGAACAAGAAATTGCATAAACTCGAATTCATGAACATAAACCAAATTGATTATTAAACAAGGTTTGAAATACACCGAGAATGCTAGAAATATAACTTGAAAGCTTAAAGATACACTGGAAATTAATTAAAACGAGCTAAGTAAATTACAATTACACTAGATAGATGTCTTTGAGCCTTCTCTTCCCTTTTATATGCTCAAATTAGGGTTTGTGGTACCCTTCTGATCATTTCCCACCAATAATCCTGGCCTTTGGATGCTTGGAACCCGTTTTAGCCGTTGATGAGTTTTTTGGCGCCAAAAAGATATAGCAACTGGTTCTGATAGCTTGGACAGGTGAGAGAGCAATAAATGCATCTTGTTGTGTTGTGGAGGTGGAGTGATAAGGGTGGTGGTATGTGAGCTGGAGGTATGGTGATGGGAGTTGGTTGCAGAGAAGTGGGTGAAGAAGGAGGTGAAGTGGAGGGAAAAAGGTGAGGCGGGATTTGACTAAGCTTTGACTGGGGTTTTATTAATAGACAAAGGGTTAAATTAGGGGGGGTTCACAGGGTATTTTGACAGGGGTTCTGTTAGCCTCGCTAAAGTGAAGTCATTACGGGAATTGCATTAGTTTCTTTCTTTTACTCATTCACAAGGACTAGTTTAGTCAATAGTGCTAAGTTAGGCTTGTTGAAGTATAAATACCCCTCCTAGTCCCAACTAGGAGGGTAGGAAGTTCATATTTTGTAAAGAAGTGTGTGTGGTTTCTTCTTCCTCTCTCTAGAAACACACACATCTTCCCTTTACTTTAATCTAAATAATACCATGTCTTATTCATTCTTTGAGCTTCCCCGACCCCCCGAACCACATGAATCATATGTTTTATCGATCCTACAATTGGTATAACGAGCCGGGTTGTGTATTTTATCGATTTGTGTGGTTTTCGAATCTTGTTTTAGGTCAAGCTGCTTATTTTGTGGGTCGGAAAATTTTTTTCCGTATATCTTGGTAAAATGCAGTTTTTAACAAAGTTTTGTGTATCTCCTTTTGGTATCTTTTTGGTAACAAAAGTCCTAATCTTTCATATGTTATCATCCGTCTTGGGTACATCCGGTCCAAACAGTCACTTTTATTTTGTACCAATATATCCGTGAAAGTCAAACCTTGACAAACCGTCGGTTTTCTTGGTCAAAACAAAGAAAAGGAAGCTTTTTATGCCTATTCGGGTTTAGTATGAAGGCCGGACGGAAAAACATGGTCGGAAAACCTCAACGGAAAAAGTCAAATGGTCAAACCCTTTTTACGCTGTAAGGGAATCTACGGTTGAGATACGCGTGAGCTGTGAAGTTCTGGCGTGGGAAAAGCTACGATATGCGACTATGCGTTTACGCCTAAGTCCGGCTTACGCTTAAGCGGCTTACGCATATGCATCGGTACTTCGCATAAGGTAGACCATGTTTACGCATAAGCAAAGTATGTTTACGGCGTAAGCAATTTGGCTTACGACAAGAGAAGAAAAGTTACGCATAAGGTTGAAGCAAAGAAAACTTACGCGTAGACTTGACTCAAAAAGACCACTTGACCGTATACCATATACCAAACAACCATCGGACCTCGATAACCATCCATCATCACCCTTATACTCAAAAGGAATCGAAAAAAAAAAAAGTGCCAACATTGAACCGGATCCAAATCATCACTTTCAAACATCTCCAACATCTATTCTAAACAACTCCAAATCAAACTCGACACATACATGCTACATCAAATAAGATCTCGATTCGATTCACTTTTATTTTGTAATCTTTTATAGACTATTTCAATTGAATCAACATCATCATCGATACATGTGAAATAATTTTCCCATTCTTTATTCGAACCCTTTAAGAAAGAACAAAAGCGATTCCATTTCATTCTTTCTTTGGTTCGTTTAAGTGGTTATCAAAACAAGTCCAAACACAAATTATAAACCTACCCGAGACCAACAGTGATCTTGTAGCCGTTCGTGTTACTCTTCACAGTCACATCATTCAAACAGGATAGAACATTGGTTGGTTTCGGTTTTTCTTAATCATAGGATGCTAAAGTGTTTTGCTCGTATGTTTTGATAATGGAGATTATGATGGGCCGAGATTGAGATGGAGGCGGTTTGATGATGAGGCGTTTGATAGGTTTGAGATGAGATCGATATGATGAGTTGGCGCTCATAAAATGATATTACTCTTTAGGGTTAAAGTGTGTTAGGTTAGAATGGATTGTGACGACTTCTTTTATCCGAGTATAGATGGATAGATGGATCGGGTTTTAAGTCTTTGTAATAGGCCGAACGGTATTGATTCGGGCCTTGTCATCTGCTTTGGGCTTCATTGGATTTGGGATGATGGTTGTCAAGATCACATGGTCCTTACTCTCTTAAAGCGGTGAACTATGTTATTCAAATTTTTACCCAAAATTTGGATGCATTAGTTTTATTTTATTTGGATAAAGAGTGTTATTTGTGGTATGGTATATTTTCACGGAGGATACTACGTTCACGGCTAAAGTTTTGATGAATTTTAACGTGACCACGGAGATGACTCTTTATTATTTATTTGGGTGTAAAGTGACGTTTGACGGCGCGTGTACTTATTTCATCTTCTTTCTTTCTTCCATTCCGCCAAGATGACTTGTCCGGGCAAATATGTTGAGTGTGATGAAGACTTGCTATCTAGTTACTTTTGTGATTCTTTCTCTTAACCCACAAAGTAGCTATCACTTGTGTCTCACGTAGTTGAGGATACGCCAAGAGGTTTTGTACATTGGGTACACAGTTCTTTTCACAAGGATAGTACAAGCTTAAGTAATCGGTCCGGAGATTTGACTTCATTCTCAAGTTCGTCATATTGGGTTATCCTCACATGTGGTTACTAGACATACCGTTGAATTTTGATACAGGGGTTGAGATGAGTTAGACAATTTAAAATGGTATTGTTCATCGACATCTTCTCATGGGTGATTTGATTTATGATAGAATGCTTCCAATTAATGCTTCAAGTACATAATTGTATCTTGATTCCGATAAATCGTAACCATCAAGGGAGAGAAATGTGTACATTATGGGTCGATTTGATATATGAAAGATAATGGAATGCATTTGGTGAGATGAAGATGTTGATATATTATTCCCCGAATGGACAATCTTGAAGAAGGTCAAGTCGATGATCTTTTCTACATTTTCCATTGCGTGTTAGAAGACTAAAGACGGTTCTAATTTAATTATCAAAAGACTTCTTCAATTCGGAAATTCATCGTAAAGGTTGTCACTTTGGGGAGAGCACTAATTAGGGAGAGCAAAAGGTCGATTTAATCCCTAATTAGATTTGCTCATATTGTTCTTCCGAAGTAAAGAGATGGCGGTGAGAAGATTCATGAAGTTTGAAGACGTGAAGACACTCTTGAGTCTGCTAGCGCTTATCTGTTGTACTTAATTTTGCTTGTAGGAACATTGTAAGCAACTCCGTATGACATCACTTGGGAGAGATTGTTAGCCTCGCTAAAGTGAAGTCATTACGGAATTGCATTAGTTTCTTTCTTTACTCATTCACAAGGACTAGTTTAGTCAATAGTGCTAAGTTAGGCTTGTTGAGTATAAATACCCTCCTAGTCCCAACTAGGAGGGTAGGAAGTTCATATTTTGTAAAGAAGTGTGTGTGGTTTCTTCTTCCTCTCTAGAAAACACACACATCTTCCCTTTACTTTAATCTAAATAATACCATGTCTTATTCATTCTTTGAGCTTCCCACCCCCAACCATATGAATCACTAGTATTATCGGTCCCTGGGTTCAAGGTGGTTTGGATTTGGTATTAATAACAAGGACCATTTTGTAATTCACCAATTTTGAGGGACCAAAAATGTAATTTTGCAAAGTTTATTATAAGGACCACTTTTGACAAGTTTAACTTTCCCAAGGACCAAAAATAATAATTTTCAAATTAAAAATGTCCAGGGGTAAATTCTATCAATTTTTGAAATTTCAGGGACTAAAGTTGCCATTTTGCAAAATCGAACTTAATAAGGGTAATTTTGACAACTTGAAAAATCCTGAGGCATTTTATGAAAAATTACATGTTTTGAATAACCAGGACTAGATTTTGACAATTATTGCATAAAATACGATCTAAATATTTTTCTTTCTTTTGAGACTTTTCAAAGTGTTTTGATTGCTTTTGCAAGGTGAAGGAACAAAATGATGAGTATTTAGACACTCATCATCTACCAAGCACGACTTAGAATGATTAGTGGGCTAGAGGTATGCCGATTCTTAGGATTCCGTAAACGAGAGATTATAGCTTTAGCAATACATTTGTCATGACAATCGAAATTCATACTTTTACGACACATAACACAAGGTGCATCGGTGAATATCAAAAGTACTTAAAGGTTTAGCATTAGTTACATCACTATTTCTATTACATTTGTCGACGCAATATCTATAGTGGAAGCAACATGAGTCTTATTTATAGTCCTAGGGTGTTCTTCTACTTTAGCATTCCTTATTGATCTTTTCTTGGTCGCAACTTCCTATTCTTCGATTGAGTGCTCTAGGTCGTGAAGTGCGGACGTTTAGAAAAGACGCAACTATTCTGTTTCAAGATGAAGGAAGCACGTTAGCAACTTGTGATTTGGCGGTAGGGATTCTAGGTGTACGATTACTAAGTGTTACCGTGCTAATCTCTTAATGATGGTTGGCGGAAGTTGTTCATACATTCTAACATTTCTCTTAACTTAGAGATAGTGTGAATCAAATCTTGATTTTCGAGCGAATATTACCAAGAAAATTCATGACTTCTCTAGTGTGAGCAAGATAGTGATCAAGTTCGTTTGATGCTTCATGACGAGTTTTATTGAGTAAATAAAATATGACACCATATTCCTATTTAACTTTACAAGTTCTTGTTCATATTTTGAGATTTGACTTTTCAACGACACGCTTTGATCATCCGATTGCTCAAGTTTAGGATCAAAAGATTTCGTTTACAATCGAGCGATTTTCTTTTGAAAACCAAGTTGTTGATTGTGAATATCTTTTCACACCAATTAAGACGACGTTTTGCATTGTAAAGTTCGTTAAGTAATCGTTCATTTTCGCTTTTAAAGACTCGATCCGAGCACATTAGCAAGATTCTCAGCTACCACAGAGTCAACATTATCGCAGAGATATAATTAGATGCATGTGGCAAAGAATAGAATAACACAACATTATGGATATCAAGACCTGAGATAACATCTTTCAAGAGTCGATCAAAATCTTTTCTCAACATTTTCTTTTACGCTTAGTATTAGAAATAGATGTTTGATTTTCTCGAAAATGACCTTCATGACTCCAAGTTCCTATGAAAGTCCTGCTCCCAAGACAATGCACAACTTTTCAAATTTTTAACATTTGGTAAAAGATTTTTCGAAAATGTCTCTTTGTTCTCGCGCGGTAGGCGATTGAAAGTGTTGAACTTTGATTTCGAATGATATTCTATCTCATGTTCTAACGTTTTGAGGTCACCATGAAAATATCAAAATATCTAAGAATTTTGCGATTTTCGTGTTTTGAGTTTACTTCACGGATGAAAGGTAAAGGACCATAAATTTGTGCATAATCCGTTGAGGATTAACATTAGAAGACTCTGTGTTTTGATGATAACCCTTGGTGTGTTAGAAGAATCCGTTGGTGTGACAAAAGTAACCGGTTTGAATAATTAAAATGTTTGTTGTAAACAACACTTTTTAATTTTGACCGACTCTCGTCTTCCGAATCTAATTCTTCTTGACGATGATATTCAAAACACTCATAATGTAATTATCAATTTTATATTCTCGCCCGAAACTTGAGATTTGGTTTGAATGTTTTGGTTGAAAGCTTTGGTTTGTAGTCGCAAGATTTGGTCCATATCCTTTTGGATCGGGTTTTAAGGTAAATTTTTCAATAGCGATTCTTGACTCACCATGTTTGTAAACAACAGTTTTAAACTCTTTAAGTTTGCGTTGCAAGCCGATAATTTCTTCAAGATGATTATCTATTCGGTTCGTGGAATGCTTTTTGTATGCAGAGAACTGCTTTTGACAATTTAACAACTCACCTTTAGCTTTTGATTTTCCAAGGTGAGAGCGTTAATTTGCTTTTTATGTTCATGTTTCGATTGTTCTATCTCGCATAATAAAGCATTCTTTGAAGCTGCTAGATCATGCATTTGTCTCTAAATATTTTTCGTTTTGATGAGATTTAGTAAAGGTCGCTCAAAACCTTTTTCACGTTTTTCTTGAGTTTTGAAAAAATTGAGTTGCTTTTGTAAACATTCAAAATCCTTGGTTAACAGTGCATTTTTACTTTTTAAGGTTTTATTTAATGCACAACATTCTTCAATTTGGGATTCTTTGGTCTTTAAGTAAGAGAGCAAGATCCGATGAGGCAAAAGTTCGGCTTGTTCAATGAAGTTACAACATGATCATTATTTAGATCCTCAAGTATAACCACGAGTCAATTTGATTATCAAAGGAAACCATAAGGTCATCTTGATCGTCAAATGTAACTATAGGGTCTATTTGAAAATCGTCGAATGAGATGTAAATGACTCATTTTGAACATTCGAGCCATGCGGATTCGGATGTTGGCGGAGATATTAGATCGTAGATAAATATGGTTTGTTCGGTGCACTGAGACAAGCCATCGGTGTCATACATCGAGCTGCGTCACTCATGTGTAACTCATGCATATTAGCCATCAACATAATCTTTGCATTGGTCCGCAAGTCCTCCATATCATCATCCGAGTGCATTTGCCATAAAACTCGTTCTTTATGCGTGAGAGATCCACCACTTCATCCTTAAGAGCCAAAAGAGCCTCTTTGAAATAAGCACGCCCCTAGTCCTCGGCTTTGGGCATGCATTAGCCAGTGTCCGCCTCATTGCGGTTGTAGCATCAAGACCATTCAACCCATTACGAGCATTTCCTGCTCCACCACTGGAGCTCTGTTGTTATTCCGACCCACAAGATTAAACCCTTGACCACCGCCCATCCGACGACCATAACCACGATTACGAACTTCAACTCGTCCATTGTTTACAACACCTGATTTCGTGTGTTAGATGAGGAACGATACGATTGTTGGATTTGTTGGTATAACGGCCAAAAGCATTAGCAATCATAACAAATCCTTGTTGCAATGCATCGAATCGGATCGATGTCCTCATTAGCTTCAGCGACAATTGGTTGAGCATTGTTGTTGTTGTATGGAACCGATTGATTTTGTTGAGATTGTTGCTTGAACGATCGTTTTGTGTGACGAGTTGGTTGAGTTGCTTGTTGAGGAGGATAACTTTGTTGAGCATATAAGGCAAGTTGTTGATTTTCCGGATGTGGGTAGAGCAATTTGAGCACGGAGAATCCTTTCCCGATCAACTTCCTTTTCATGAGGCTTCAAGTAATCGTACAACAATCCATATGTATAATGATGCATATTCTTCGCTGACGGAGAAAAATGACATACTTCTCCCATTCGGGACCAAGACTACTCAGAACTTAGTATTCACCGCAATTCTTGGCATGATGATGTTGTGTTTATCCAAATCATTGATGATGTCCGAAAATCGATGATGATAAGACTCTAGTGTCTCTCGTGTTCAATCATGAAGTGTTCATAAGCCAAGTAAATTTTGGATTCCAAATCCTCTGATTGAGTATGAATCCTTCCATAAGAAGATGAATATGGTCCCACATTTCCTTTGCGCCTTTTGAGCATCAACACTTGAAGAATTGGGTTAGGTAATCCTAAAAGGATATATTGCATTGCAAGCTCATCGACTTCATAGTGTAGAAGTTCGCTTGATTTAAATCACTTGATGCAATGTTTGTTTGTTCATCTCTTGGTGGAATAGCATTAGGATCTCCGGCACAATGACGAGAGGCATCTCAAATGGACCTTCCAAGATAACCTTCTTTAAGAACTTTCCATGTGGCTTCTTCGATCACAAAACCTAAAGAACCTTATCACCCATTGATCGTAGTTTCGGAGTGAGTATTGGAGGTCTATCAAGTGATCCAACCTCATGAATTGATTGTTGGTCGCTTAAAGCTTCACACATCTTTGCAAACCAAGTTGGTTCCTTCATGAGTGTTCCTTGATGGATGTTAATTGAAGTCATTTGTGTAGGGTTGAACTTGAAGACTTGGCGGTGTTTGAACCATTTGTGGTGGAGGAATTGCTCCAAGTTGTGGAGTATGTTGTTGATTAAATTGTTGTTGATAAATTGCTTGTTGTTGATTCCATTGTTGATGTTGTGGACTTAGTTGTTGTTGTCGTTGAGAATAAGTGTAAGGAAATAGTTAGAGTATGGTGGTTGTGACATATTGAAAAAATTGTGTTGGTAAAATGGATCTTTGTAGTCGAATGAACCTTTGTTGATGAAGTGTCCTTAGGCATAGAAATCACAAGAAACCAAGTGGAACTTATGCGTAAAACATCAAAGTTACGGCGTGGCAAGAGAGTTACGCTGTAGTTTTAGCTTCACGCGTAAGTATGGAAAAGACTCTAAAGTTAGGCGAGACACAAAGTTAGGCGTGAAAGTTAGGCGTGGGATTACCTTATGCGTGAGAATAGGCTTATGCGTAAGAATAATCTTATGCGTGGGATTTCTACGTAAGCTTTATGCTTATGCGTAAATTTGTGGTTTTATCCCATGATCTTTTACACTTCACGGTGGCAAAAGATATCCAAAGTCGACGATTTTCGTGCTTATCCAAGCAAGAAAACACGGAGTATACCACGAGAACAAAGATCAAGTCACGGATAAAGTTACGCGTAAGATTAGGGTTTTGATACGCTGTAATCTTACTCAGAAAGATGATTATGCCCAAATTTGTTTCTAAACCGATTTTTGTTATGGATTAGCGTTAATAGCACCAAAATAACACAAAAGTGTGAACCTTGATGAACCAAAACGGCTAAACGGGTTATCGTGAGAACTTCACCCACGAACAAAAACAAGCTTAAAACTTAGATCCACGCCAGAAGTTTGAAACTTTTGCCAAAACAAGTATTTTAACACCTTAAAACGTTGAAAGTACAAGAATCTTGGATTAAAAGTGTAAAAACAAGTTTTGCTTAACCAAAGTAGTATGTTATTCTACGCGTGGGACCAAAACCCACTTCAAGAAATAACGATTCACCCAACTAGTTTGGCGATTGATACTATTGTTAGGTCACTAGTTTTACAACATGTTTGAAGAAAGAGATAAAGCGATTGAACAATAAACTAAACACACACACACGTTAAGTAAAGACTGTTCAGCGTAGGAGTATGAGTGAAAGGAATAACTTGAACAGATGTATACTTATTTCACATTTCTCAAGCCTAGATTGAACATGGATTTGTAATTCTTCGCTTAATTCAATATACTTTGACTTGCTTATACAACTTCATTTAAAAGGTGTCTTTAAATAATTTTTTCAGAAAATCTTCAACCCATTTCAATTCGGTTGTTGGTTATATATAGTTATTAATTATCCAAAGTTGCATCCCATGAAGAACGCCGCCTAACTCCGCTAGCTCTATATATGGTGGAAACGTTTTATGATTTGAGAAACATAGTAAATTGTCACGCATACTTGTAGACAACACATTGAGATTGCTAAACGAAACATATGGAAGGCCTACCCAGTGGACTAAGTTTATACATGATCAGTCTCTCCTTATTCTACGAGTAGTGATTTAAGCAAATATGTAATTGGAATATCTATGTTCTACACACGTTTGGTAAAGGTATACGCTTTTACTTAAATAATCTATTAGTTGTCTTGACACTGCTCCTGCGCCACCCCTACCACATCGCCTTTCTTTCTCGACGACCAGGGCATGGCCAAAGTTGTCGCACAATGATAGCCAAGTTTTTTTATGAATATCAAATGAGACATATTTGTGGTGTGTATACTATCGGTCGAAAAAATGACCGATACTCAAAATTTGTGGCCTCGACCGACTTCATGACCGATGCTCCACATTGATTTTGACCGACTTTAAAGTCGGTCGTCAAGGCTTTTTAGGGTGACCAATCGATTTAAAACAACGACTACGCCCAAATTTTATGGACTTCTATTATTGGTGAAATAAATGTTTTCATCCTTACATTCTTAATGAACATAAGTTTTTACTTATATAATTTATATACAAAAGTTTTATCTTTTGTTAAATAAATTTTAAAGTATCATTTTTTGTTAAATAAATTTTAAAAAAACTATGGTCAAATAAAAAAACTCAGAGATTTATGGTGCATTGGTCATTGGTGTTCGAATAATAACTTGTACAGTTCTGTGAACCGTAAAAGTCGTCCTAAACATTCCGGCCCAACCTATGAGTGTATTAGCTGAGCCCAATTTCCACTTATAACGTTTCGATAACGCCGAAAGCCCAACCCCACTCATGCACATTGGGTCTTTTCATTTTGAAAAATGAAATGAACTGATTTAGTATCTTTGAAAATAATCACTTATAATTCACCAGTTTCGTCCAGTAAATTTTGGTGATCATATACCATAACTAAATATGAGGCCATATTAAACGTGAACATCGTGAAATGTATTCATTCAACATGTTCTCAAACATTGGTAAAAACTTTATGATGCGATCACTAGCATGATCTCATTTCTAAACGCATATGATTACACAATTTAACATTTCTTTCCAAAGAAGTATAGATATGATAAAAAGTATTTTTTATCTAGTTCTTTTATTTTTCTCTTAAATCTACTAATTGACTCCTTAAATATCATGAGAATTTTCATTTCTTACTTTTATTTTGGTCTTCTGGGACAAATCCTACGATCCATCTAGATTAATCTAAGGGTGCGTTTGGTAGAGAAATTCGCAGAAAAGAAATAAAGTAGAGAATAGAATCTCGGAGAATGAAATCGAGAAATTGTGTTCAATTATAATGTTTGTAACAATAGAAACTGAATTTAAAATGAAAAAAAATTATTTAAATTATTTTAAAAAATATCTTTTTTTAAATTTATTTTTAAAATTTATGTACTTTCTTTAAAAAAATTATTTTTTAAAATGTATTTATTTAAAAAAAACTTGTTTTTTTAAATATTTTTTAAATGTATTTATTTTAAAAACTTATTTAAAAAAAAATTTAAGTTATTTTTAAATTTTTTTAATTATTTTTAAAATGTATTAAAAAAAAAAAAAAAAAAAAAAAAAAAAAAACTTTTTTTTAAAAATATTTTTGAAAATATATTTATTTAAAAAACTTATTTTTTTAAAAATATTTTTAATAATGTATTTAAAACAAAACACATTATTTAACAAAATTGTAGTTGAAAAAAATCCATGACCAATTCTCCGAATTCTCTACCAAATGAGTGGAAATAAAGTTGCAAAAAATACAAAGGATGATTTCGGAGATTTGAATTCTCCGCCACAAATTTTGACTACTAAACATGGAAATCAACCAATTTCCATTTCTTCATTTCCATTTCTTTGTACCAAACACACACACAATGGTGGGGATTAACCTAAGATTTAATAGATAAACCTAAGTCCATGTTTTTTTCTTGATTTTTTTTTTTTTTTTTAATTCACGTTATTCACGCTTTTTTAATTCGCGTTTTTCGCTTTCAAACGTTTTAAATGCTTTGCGTCCGTTTTCATACTTGTTTTACGCTTTCATACGATTCGTCCATTTTCATACATATTCATCAATTTTCTTACGTTTTCCGTTTCATACGCCGCCCGCTTTCTTCGCTTTTGTTCATTATTCATACGTTTTCGTCCGTTTTCATCCGTTTTCATACTGCTTTTACGCTTTCATCGCCATCCGCTTTCATACATATTTGTCCATTTTCTTACGCTTTAGTTCGTTTTCTCCTTTTAAATGTTTTCATCGTTTATGAATATCATGTCGATATTCGCGATATTATGTGATACCGTGATATTCATATGAACACAAGTGATATTCTGATATTCGAATATAACTTGTGATATTCTAAATATCACAATTGATTTTCAACTAATGTTTTGTAACATCAAAATCACAATTGATATTCAGGATATATCCAGAAAATCACAAGTGATATTCATAATATCACAAAGTGATATTCAGAATATCACAAAGTGATATCCAGAAAATCACAAGTGATATTCAGAATATCACAAATATATAATTTGAATAGCAACTACATAGTTTGGGGGTAATTGTTAAATCTTATTTTATTTGCTTATGAGCTTATGTGATTTCGGTTTATGTTTCACAAGCTTAATTTGCTTATTTTGAAACTTATAAAATATGTAAGTTTATATTTACCACGATAAAGATAAAATGGTCAAATTTTGTTTAGAGTTCATACATATTATTGGCTTTCACGTTTCGTCGGTTTTAAATGTTTTGGCCGCTTATACGCCTCGAATATCACAGTGGCGTTTTGTGATATCACAAGTGATATTCGAGTATCACAATAATATTCGAATATCACAAGTGATATTCGCGATATCCAGATGATCAACAAGTGATATTCGTGATTTTCTCAATATTACAGTGATTTTCAACTAATGTTTTGTAACACGAAAATCACAGTGATTATCGAATACCACAAAGTGATATCCGTAAAATCACAAGTGATATTCATAATTTCACAAAGTGATATTCGAATATCACAAAGTGATATTCTGAATATCACAAAGTGATATTCAGAAAATCACAAGTGATATTCAGAATATCGAAAAGTGATATTCTGAATATCACTGATATTCTGAAAATCACTTGTGATAGTCAGAAACGTAAGAAAACGGACGAAAACGTAAGAAAATGGACGAATACGTATGAAAACGGACGAAAACGTATGAAAGCGTAAAAACATGTTTGAAAATAGATGAAAACGTATGAAAAATTGACGAAAACGAAAGAAAACTGATGAAAACGAACGAAAACGCATGAAAACGGATGAAAACGTATGAAAACGGACGAAAACATATGAAATGTATAAAGCGGACAAAAACGTATGAAATGGACGAAAACGTGTGAAAATAGACGAAACGAAGAAAAACGCGAATGAAAGAAAAACGTGAATTAATTAAAAACGCTAATTTAAAAAAAAAATACGATTTTAAAAAAAGTTAATTTTAAAAAAAAAGACAAAAAATATGTGAATAAAAAGAAATACAAAAGACAAGAAAAAACATGAACTTGGGTTTTTTTTTCGTCTTAGGTTAATCCCCACCATTAGATCAAACTAGATGAATGGTGAGGATTTGTCATAATAAGCATGAATTTATAGGTAAGCAAAATAAAGTCCTCCCATCATTAGATCAAACTAGATGAATGGTGGAGATTTGTCCTTTGGTAAGCATGAATTTATGGGTAAGTAAAATAAAGTGTCTAAATATCATATTTGAAAAGAAAATTTTCGTTGGTGCCTGTTATTTTCCAAAGAAATTGACAAAACATAAAAAGAAAATCAAAATAGTTTTATTTTATTAAAAAACTGACCGATACACAAATGTTTATTAATTCTAAAACAAACTCAAAAAAAAAATAATAAATAAATAAATAAAATTGAAAGGTGAGAGGTGGGGTACCTTAAATACATTCTTTGTAATTAGAACATGTATAACATAGGAGTATGCTTTAAAAAGTGAAGGAAATCTAAAAGTCTAAAAAGTTATCATATGGAAAGGAAATCTAAAAAGTCTAAAAAGTTATCATATGGTGACAAGTGTCTTCTTTTATTTTTGTCAAATCTTTTTGCTATTTCCACTTTTAATCGATGAACATTGTCTTTAGAGAACTGATTAACTGATGAACAACATGATTTTTTTTTAAAGTAGATGAACAACGTGATTTTTTTAAAACTGATGAACAATGTATTCTTTCCTAGAAAACCGATGAACATTGTGATTTTATTTATAAAACTAATGAACTAATGAACAACATGATATTGTTTTTAGAAAACTGATGAACTAATGAATAATGTGATTTTTTTAAGAAAACTGATGAACAACTGATTTTTTTTAATTGATGAAGTGATGAACATTATGATATAACTGATAAACAACATCAAAGAAACCGATGAATATTGTGATGTTATTCAGAAAACAAAACTGGTGAATTGATAATGAATTAAAGCACATGTAAAAGCCATGATAGCATGTATTACCTAAGCTCATACACTACAAAGAAATTATCAATTAAGCTTATCATCACACAATAGAGTAAAGTCAGTGAACAATATATTCCCTATGCTCAACGCCAACTAACATTAAAGCTAGAAACAATCAGTCGCATTCAAGATCATGTACATTTTCAATCTTCATTTCTTACACTATAATACATAAACAATAACTAATCAATCTCATTCAGATTCTATCTTTGTAACATCTAAAAATAATCACACTAGCATCAAGCCTACAGACAATCAATCACACATCAAAGATCATATACTAGTGGTATGCTCGGTTCAAAACTATGAACCGTAAAGACAAGTTCAGTTTTCGCGGGTTTGGACCCGTTTTGAACAAGTTATAAGTTGTCACCGAACAAAAGAAAGGAAAATCAAGGAACCGTTGACCAGACTTGTTGAGGCTCCATTTGGATCATTTCGGTCGGTTTTGGTCCACGGATCCAGGTTCAATATGCTTCGTCCTAATTCTAACTACATGTTGTCGCCGAAGACGTAACCACCACCACCACGAATGGATTCCGTTCAATTCGCAATCGCTCTCACGCGATGTGACAACCGCATGTTTTCGAAGTTAACATTTAACCCATAAAATGAATTATTTTACTTGAACGCTTACGTGCATGTTTAACTCATAACCGAGAGGTTATCCCGCTTATAACGAAAAACGCTTTGAACGCTGCATCGACACTAGACTAATTGTCGATCTACTCATGACAAGTATACTACGAGCATTACATAAGTCATATGCATTTACATTTATTATTTTTACGTAAACCGACTACGTAATATTTTTGTTTCATATATGTCATCCATGCATGCATAATACTTCACCACCTAACAATATACCCCTAACTTATACAACACTACACATTTAATCCCCACTAACACTTCTATTTCAAAAATCATCCACTAGTTATCTTATCCTTCCTTAAGTATATATGTAATCACAAAAATCCCATAAACCTATCCTAAAATTAACCAATTTACATGCTAAACTAAACAAAAAACAAAAATTCTTATAACCCCCCACATCCTAATCTTGACCGCCACACCCCATCCCACTCACTATTCCACTAATTTTTGTCATTTTACCCTAATTACACTCCACTAACTCTTAACCTAGGATATCTCCACTCACCATACCTCTTTTAACTGTAAACACATAATACTACACATACTTAGCACTCACCAAAATTTTCAAAATCCTCTCTTGTGCTCTTTCTCAAACCCACGACCAAACCCATATCTACACACCAAAATAATATTTGACGTTGTTCAAGTATTGTACAAGAAAGAAAGTGTTAAGGTTATTTAGGTATTCAAGTTTTGGTAATCAAAGGTTTGCAAGTTAGTGTAGAAGGAGATTCTTGGGTAAATTTTTACGGTTTTGAAGATCAGTTAGTGTTGATTTATTTAGGTACTTGCAAGATATTTTGGTTATTAGTGTTCATATAGTGTTATTAACCTCACTTTGTTCGCCACCTTTCTAAGCACACCCTAACTCATTCATTTCACTTATTTACTTACCTACATCATTTATATATGTATATATATATATATATATATATATATATATATATATATATATATATATATATATATATAAGGATCGATGAAAGTAAATTAAAATAAGAAGTGGTGAGAAGTGATCAAAACCACGCATTTGAGATGCAACGACTTGCATTAGATGCATTTCTATTCATATAGATGCAACATCTTGAGTTTCAAAAGTTTATATATATATATATACTAGTATAAAACTCGTCCGATGGACGGGTATGACTTGTGATTTTTATTTTTAAGATTTAGTAGAACAAATAAATACTAAAAAGTAATTAAAAGTTAAATGAAACAGTTAAGATCTATAATTGATGTATCATAATCCATAAAACGGCTAAAAGCAGGTAAGTATTTTGTTGACTAATGAGTTGGTGTCTACGCAAAGTGCTTTCTTATTTCCACGATGATCCTTCAATATGACGCCCTTAGATAAAAGCCACTAAAAAGTCCGGCACTTGTAAATATCATCGAATGTAAACGGTAAAAAGAGCAGTAAACTTGGTTTAGAGTATGAATCACTCGTGTCGCCTTTTTGCATGTTTTTTGAAATTATAAATTCTCTAAGCCTTGTTAAAACATATGTTTTGCTGTAATGGAAAGGCCACCAACGGAAGTAAATATCATCCCATCCTTTCTTATCAGTATCTAAAATATTCATTAGGATCTTTTAATCATTAGAAACAGATGGGATATAAGCCTGATCAAAATTTCGTAGGCCGCCCCTGAGCATATAAGTCCACTCGATGGGCGCGCATGACTTATTATTATCGTTGACATATTTTTTGTATAGCGTAAGAAGGGTGGTAAAAATGGTTGAAAAATGGACATGTGGAAAATTGGCCCGCCCAATGGGTGGTCTACAATATCGTTGAAAAAATAAGTTATTGAAAAATAAGAAGTTTTTATATTGAATGCATAACAATGAATTTATAGAATATTAGAAATTTTGCCAAAGTTCCCTAAATCAGATTAATTCGGAATCACAAGTAAGGAATGCGCTTGTCATAACATATCCCCTCAAAATTAATCTTAAGTATGCAAATTAAATTCCTATTATATCCCTAAAGCTTATAAATTTTTGTACAAAAGAATGTATGTCAATTTCATTATGAAACACAAGAGAACTTCCCTTCGTGAATTTAAAGTAAAATAGAGACGGTACAAATACATATTTACTTCTAACCCATGGTCTTGCCACCTCGGAGCGGCTTTTTGGCCAGAATGTTGCATATTCTTCTTGTTACCTTGTTACTGCTCCTTAAACATGTACTCCTAATTCCTATACATACAGTAAATGACGTAAATGACACCTGATACAAAAAGAAAATGCAAATTTCAAAACATAGGAATTAACCTGATACGAAAGCGAAAAAAATGCAATACATACTAATAAGTTTTAAACATGCACAATCTCCCAAAAACATTTTACCATCTTCCTTATGTATAAAAAATTCATTCTCATTTCCTTCTTCGCTTAATAAACAAATAAAACCTTATAAGTGGTTGTTATAATAACAAACCCGAAACAACCAATAAGCACTCTAAAACAGTCCAATATGTAGTTTAAATAAACACTTCAAACAGCCCCTAAAATTTGTTTGAATAAGCACCCAAAATAACTTATAACTTAAGCAATTAGCCAATTTCTAAATTAAGATTGGTTGTTACCTCACGAACATTCACACCCTACCCATCGGTGGTGTTGGAGCAGTGTATTTGCCGTGGTCATTATAAGAACAGATCGAAAATAGTCATAAACATGTATAGTAAAACTACGCATGGAACCGTCCATATAAATACCATCCGGAAAGGATAATGCATAACATACCTATCCTTAGACCCGATCTCCTAATACATGTCTATAACAGACGTTTGGATCCTGCAGACCGACGGCACCACATTTGCTGGTGCGTAATCTCGCGACGATTGATGGTATTGTCATGTGCATACCATTTGTTTTTGATAAAGAAATTTCCAGTTCGACATACCTACATTTACAAAAACGTTGAGAAATTAGTGATAATGCGTCTAGGAAGTGGTATGACGAGAATGGTAAGATTGGTTACTCACGTCGGCATGCCCTCGTAGTTGCACATCGTGGCTCGTTATAGTGAAATTGAATGCTTCTCTAGGGTTCAAATAATCGGTTTGAATAACTAAATTGGGAAAAGATGCAAAAGAACGGATTTTTAATTATATGATAATTTACGGGTCATTTCACACACAACTTCTAAATAATAAAAATTCATTAGTCACTCAAATAGTTGATCATATGATTATCACAATTTCTAACTCTCACTAACACAACTTCACATAGTCACGTAGCATAAGACCTTAAGCAAACTCAAACAAGACCTCAGTTACCCCATTTATGTAAACTAATTAATATCTTAAAAAGCAAGCTACTTTACATGTTTAGAAATTAGACTAACTTAGTATGGTGACTATCATTGATAGAAACATACTCGCATTTTGTTACCAATTATAACTAATTTAGCAAAATACGTTACTATAAACCAATAATTAAATGAAATAAAATATTTTAAAAAAAATCAATGGAAAATCTCACTGTATGTGTTGAAGTCTGGTCATGGTTCTTAGGAATAAGTTGCCAATCAAAAGTATATAGCTAAAAGTGTTACACCGCCAACATGCTAGATCTTTAATAGTAACTAAAAAAATACCGCTGGTCTGGTACCACCACGGGTTGTGGGGAAGAAACACCACCGCACATGGTTAATACCCCCTAAATGCGATCACTATAATGATTTATTTGTCCCCTGAAATATTGACCATTAAAGTACTCACCTCGGAAGAAAGAATAAAATTTAGACCTGTGTTTAGCCTTTCTTCAAAATAAGTATGGACTTATAAAGTGGTACTAAAACGCAAATTTTACTTTAAATGCATTTGACACAAAGAACTATCTCAATCAGATTATTGATCTGTACACCTTATAGTTTCTTCAACGTTGTTCATTTGAGCTTTCTTCACTTCAAGCATTTAGCTTCAAAATCACAACACTTTATGTTCCATTGTTGAAGGCAAACAACCGGGCTTCATTTCCAACGGCCAATGTTGGGTAAACCTCATTGTAATGCAAGTTTTACATCCTCCTCCAAAGCTCTCAACAATCGAGTGATCTATCTGTAAACATCCCATAACAAACATATGTTGAAGTAAGAAGTCAACAAAACCTGAAGAAAGAAGGACCATACTTGCAGATGGAAGCTTTGAAAGTAGTTGTATAACACCCGCAACATCAGTATAATTATATGACTTCTCCCTAATGTCATCACATATAGCAAGCTTTACTTCAGTTCACTTCACAATAAAACCTTTATGCTCTATCATAATGCAAGTAGTATTCGATAATCTTAATAATTCTATACTTTGGAGATACAATTATGACAAACAATGACCTTCTATTTGTATTTTTTATTTTATTGTATCGAATTCAATAATGAAACAAGTTAACGGGTATGAAGCTAGGCAAATCGCGAAAGGGGAACCAGTTTATTGAATCACCGAAAGTCAAAGGCGAAGTGATCTAGTGCTATTTCACGAGGGGATGAATACATAGCGAGACCAAGGATTCATGAAAAATATGCATAGTTTATGAAGACACACATAAGTTATTTGGTTCAATTTAAGTTAACTTTGTTGCATATTTTGGATCATGGGTATTTACTTATTTTCATAATGCTATTGGTATAGTTGGAAACCTGTTTCATTTGGAATCCAATAAATATTAGTATGTTTTTTGAGTTTTTATGCATGACAATGATTAGTTAGTAACACCAATATTATGTCACCGTATTTTTGCATAGGAGAGACATTTTGCATTTAATTTGTCGAGACACGAAGTCGTGAATGAAGCACACATATGGTGTTATGTGTGATATGCCGAGAATCAAAGTGTTACCGATGAAAGTGTCATTGGTTCCTTCAGCAGGTAATTACAACTTGAAACAATGATCTCAACTTTCAGCGCTTACAAAACATTATGCCGCGCACGTAATCCTTCAGCTTGAAATATGACTTGTGCTAACTTGAAATTTCAATCAAGTTACTTACACTCATCAAAGACCAAAATAAAGCAGTAACCGTGGAACTTAAGTACAGCTTGTAGTCGTTTTGTGCTAACCTGTGTATTAATATGGTGCCGGTACCAATCCTAGGTATTTGATATCTGCAATAACCTTCAATGGAGAGGATTTATATATTAGATAAAAAAAGTAGAAAGAGAGTGACGGATTAAAACTTGTCCAAATGAGGATGCCGTCTATTTATAAGCAAATATATATAGAACCTATCGTCATATGACAACCCTACCTTCAAAAACACTTCCAAGCTCATCTCATAATTAGAATCGGGTCAAAAGAATATATCGTCATCACAAATCATAGGATCATAAAATCAATATGTAAATGTGACACTATGGTGCTAACTTGAAATTTCAATCATGTTACTTACACTCATCAAAGACCAAAATAAAGTCAGAACCGTGGAACTGAAGTACGCTTGTAGTCGTTTTGCGCTAACCTCGTATTAATATGGTGCGGTACCAATCCTCGGTATTTGATAATCGAACATGATTGACACAAACTCGCACACAAAAATGCACATCTAAAACACTAATTAGAATAAAAATATAAACATGAAAACATATACATATACAATCTCTTATCGCTTCTTACCCGCAACATCAGCAGCTTGTTGGACTAAAGTTGTTCCTTCAACAAGAACATCTTGCTTGAACATATTAGCAACAGATCCAGTCCTTTGGGAATTTGATAGAAGAGCTTATACATCCTCGTAAGATCATCTACCTTATCATCACGAAGCAAGGTACGACATCCGAATTCTTTTTCCAAGCTACTGATTACTATAGTTGACTAATAATTCAATTTTCACTTTCGCTTTGAGGTTTGGCTCACCGATTGAGTGAAAATAGTTAGCGACTCTGTTTTTTCCGTCGAAACCGTGAAAAAAGCCGTTGTCTTGGTCATTTTATAATGTCTCTCTCATTGACCAGTTGTAATTCAAGATTTGTAAACTTGATAGCTAATATCTTGTATATTGTGAAATATACATATCCCTTTCTATAAAATGTCTTGAAACACAATTTGTCACCATACTTGCAAGGCGTCGTTAGAGCAACCCGACCACCCAAGCAACATTGATGATACTTTAGTCCGCACACACTGTAAGAGTGACTTGATATTTCTGCAAACCAAAATCCGGTGTGACAATGAGAACGCAGACACGTCAATCACCCATGAATTTATAATCGATGGTGGTCCTACAACATTTAGTGTATATATATAAGATACGGACACAAATAACAGGTTCCATCATTGATGATGCATCTAGACACGTGAATTACCGCCTGTCAAACACCTGTCAAACTCCCCCGATTGTATCAGTACCTGAAAAGTCAATAAAAGGAATATATCAAACGTAATTCGCCAAATTAAAGTCATGATGATCTGTCACATGGAACAACAGAGGTTGTTACCTTTACACGCATGACCACAACAATGATTACATCCTATTGCTCACAATTTAAGAATATCTCTATCCCACTGCAAACTCAGCCAACTTGAATCTCATTCACCCGTGACCGCATCTCACATTGAGATCATAGGCCAACCTAACCCGGCTCGAGATAATGTTGAGAGCCGGTTAGCCTAACTTTCTAATGAAACTCTTACTCTCTTGTTTGACATCTCTTGACATCAATTGGTATTCTAGATTTCTAATTATCCTACATATGCTTGTAACTTTGAAATATCAAATTCCAACCCCTTTTGTGAGGGAAGTAGATGGTTATAAAGAGAACTAAGCAAAACTTATCTTTTGATTACCATAAGTCCATAACTTTTCCTCGTTCCATTTTTGTCACTTTAATCTACAAAAAGAAAAGTACCTTTAGCAAAATCAAGAAGCTCACGCAACGCAACGGTGAACCACTCGAGGATGGCATTGTTTGGTTTGTAGGTGTCCCATAATGTGAATTTTCCCCTTATTCTTAAATCATAGTCCAATGCTCACTTGTAATCCACAACAAAACTATATCATTTAAACTTCACAAACACAAAAGCAATCACGCATTAAAAACGAAAGTTTGGATTACTTGCATCCGTTAATGTGTGTGTCCGATTATTATGATCACACGAACTACCCCGATATTCAAATAAAAAGCTATATAATTAATCAAACTCAATCAAGATTCAAATAAAGTCATTTAACCACTATGCAATGACTTCAACTACACATATGAACATGGTCCAGAAAAAAGAGTTTTACCTCAATTGCATTGATCGGAGAAACATTATTGACAATGAGAAATTACCCTAAAGTGAGGTACCCAATGTTTAAGAACCCCAATTTGTTGTACCTACAAAACCTTAATACCACACATGCGTCGAAGCCAAGATATTATCAAAATAAGTTCTCGGTTACCGATTACCAACAACTCAATCCATAAGTTAAAAGCACATATGAATCGACCTCCTGCTTTGAATCGCATGCATGTATTCATGATCCACCATACAAAATAGCTTTGCGGTCATCACCGCAAAACCGCACCCAAACAATTGGCGAGTTGCAACCAATACCGAACTATAATTAAATGAAGAAGCTACCTTATGCAGAGAAATATTTGCACAAAACCTCGTGAAACTGCTTTGGAACAGCTTTCCCTCAAGATAAACAAATTAGTCAACAAAATGATGGATACATCATGACTTTGGGAATCGGGGATGGAGTACAATAAGCAACATATATGTTGATACGACTAAGTTAAGAGTGTATCATCAAGAACCTAAATGAAGCTCGACACACTGGAAATGGATTGTTTTCACATCAACAATAATTCCACCTTATTTTATAACTCAAATTCAACTCTTTTTACTTCATGATCAAACTTAATGATCCTGCAAAATAACAATTCAACGCATCAATCACACAAACATACTTAAATTATTTCAAGCCATAACCAAAACTAAATCGGTTCCTGGAAATTTTTTATAAAAGGTGAATCTCATAAAAAACATGAATAAATCAAAGGTAATAATGGTAACAGGCAATAACTTAGTGATGTGTCTCACAATAATTATCTGAAAGGTATAAGTCGAGAACAAAAATGACATATCTAATGGCAAACCCCACTTAAACAGCTAACGAACCTTGGTGAACACGGATGGGATGGTCGGTATTCCTGCTTGTGTTCTGAAAACCGGCATTAGTCGGATCAGGTTCAACTATAGAAATGCTTATGGGCAATAAGTTAGTGTTATGTATCAGAATAACTGTTCCAAAGGTATAAGCCAAATATAAAAGGCGACATATCTAATGGAAAACCCCTTCGACAAACAAAACATGACAACAACTTGCCTGTAGAAGGTGTCGGTCCAAAGTTAGCGTCAACATGTAGGGCTAGCGAGTCACGGTTATCACATGGGCTATTGGTGGACAGAGATCTACCCGCAGATTTTTAGAAGCAGCAAGTGAAAAAAAAATACATAGAGCAAAATACATCTTAAGGATGGAAGAGATGAGTGCTTTTAGTGATGGCCAATTTATGTAAGACTTTACATCCATACTTCATGTAATTGATCCACCAATGATGACATTGAATGCGAGTAGAGGAGGGCTTTTAGTGACGCTGCAATAATGGAAAAAACTACCATGCATTAACCACCATGCACAAATGCATTTTAAACACTACACCTTTTTTTCAACTTCAGGTCATGATAATCAGATAATCAATTTAAACAACAATCAGATAATAAATATAAACATACGCCAATAACATGTTTAAGCAACTATACGTAGCGTGCCTGCATAAGTTATGTGAGTATGTGGAGCGAGATGAGGTACCTGGGATAGAGAAATCATTATTATTTGGTGGAAAAGAACCAACGGATGGGCCATTCAGCATCTCATTCTCAAGTAGACGTATAGTATCAGGATCATAAACTTCCTTGGATGCCCATAACTGAACAATTTTCTGCAATCTGGATTGATTTTCATCCTTGTTTAAAGGGTTATGGTAAATTCTTCCAAGCATGGAACCTAAAACATGCCTAAATGCGAGTGCCTCATTATCGATCTCATAAGGGTTGACACGTCAATGCAAGTCTGCAGCTTCAACACAAAATATATGCATAACATAAGCATATCCTGCCTTCCAAAATAAAATTCAAATTACAAATAAAAAAACACTATATCAATTACAAACAATATCAAGAAAATAGACATCCAAAATCGTACCTTTGGGTCATTGAAAGGCTTTTGCTAATTCATTCATGTTAAATCAAGTTTATATGTCTAGAATATCTGTAGAAAGAAAAGCTTGCCTATTAAATGGATCCACTAATCTTCCGAATTATATAATTTAGTATAAAGGTGAAAGCAGAAACCTATAAAATTACCTTTGTATTAGGTTGTTTTTTGTGATTCTCCGTTTAATATAGGGTACTTGGCTTTAGGGTACCAGAACAAAAACAAAAGAAGATGTTAGATCGTCCCGATATTATGATTAGCGGGAGAAGAAGTTGTCGATTTAGGGTTTTGGGGTTTTTGGAAGGGTAGCGAGATTGAATAGAGGTTTAGTCATGTGGTGTGTTTTCCTCTTAATGTTAACTTTATAGATTATAAGTTGCAAATTAAATTCAAAATAACGTGTTGGTGCATTGGTAAAATGTATGGAAAACATATTAGTTCCCTAAACCTCTAACTTTCTCTCTAGAATTCCATCTATATGCTACTTTGTGTTATGGTTTGATGTGTATGTGAAAAGTAATATCTAACAATTGGTATCAAGAGCCATGGTTAGATCATATCTTGCACATCTTTGGATTTATAGTGGTTTTAGGTGGTTTTGAGTTTGAAAAAGTTTAGTGGTTTTGCATCATTTGGTTGATTTCTTGTGTTAAAGTTTGAATTTTGTTGGTACTTTTATGTTTAGAATCATCAAAAGTGTTTAGGTTTTCATTTGGTAAGTTTGAATCATCTTGGTTGGGTTGTTTTGGATTGAAAAGTGATGTTTATATGGTTTTCAAGCCAGCGACTTAGTTCACGGAATAGTTTCTTGGTAGCGACTTGCTCACATTTTGTAGCGACTTACGGTGTTGGTGCTAGCGAGTTAGAGCTAGCGAGTTAAAGTACAAGTAGTGGAATCTCCACCACGGTAGCGACTTGTTGTAGCGACTTGGTCAAGAGCGAGTTGCTCTTTAGCGACTTGTGTTTCTAGCGACTTGTGTAGCTAATTCGCCAAAATTTGGTTAGCGACTTGGTCCATGCGAGTTACTACTTAGCGACTTGCTTTTCTCATTAGCGACTTGGGATTCTAGCGACTTGGCTATCTAGCGAATTAATTGGTAGCGACTTAGTGCATTTGTTTCTAGCGACTTAGTGCATTATCATCTAGCGACTTGAGTGATTGTTTACGGTTTTCTCTTGATTTAGTAAAATTCCGTGAAAGAATCTATTTCCGCTTAATCATAGAGTTATAAAATCCGTATAATCATCAACATGTCTATCAACGTCCCTACCGCATCTCCATCATTGCCGAGGATGTACAAGCAATGGTTCAGATACTGCCCACCCATGCTTGATGAATCGACTACGATTCTTGGGCACAACGAATCGATCAGATTGCCTTGGAAAGGAAAATGGTGTCAACATTCTTAAATCCATTGATGAAGGACCATATCGAGTTGAGACAACTAGAGACATACTAGATACTAATGAAGATGGTACTCACTCTACGGAATGGACAGACCTAAGATGTATGATGAGCTTGATAATAAGGAGAACAAGAGATTCGATGCATATCGTGGCTTCAAACATTGTTCTTCAAGGTCTTCCTAAAGACATCTACAAGTCGATTAATCATAACACCGATGCAAAGGCGGTTTGGGATAATGTTAAGATGCTTCTCTCAGTTCGAAATTAACTATGGAAGATGAGAATCTCAACTCTATGATGAATTTGAACACTTCAAGATGAAACCCGATGAAAGTGTCTATGAGTACTATGTGAGATTTCATAAGTTGGTGAATGACATGAGAAACATCAAGATGACTATGCCTAACATTCAGCTTGAACTCTAAATTTGTAAACAATATGAATCCCGAATGGCACAAGTTTGTCACTTACGTGAAACTCACTAAAGGATTGAAGGATACAAACTATGAGCAACTCTATGCCTTCCTCCTCCAAAATGAGAGACATGCCATGTTTGAAAAGAGGATTCTTGATCGGTTCAAGGTCGTGGAGAAACAAGGTCTACAAATGATTCAATTGTCTTCTTCACGAGATGATGGGACTTCCAACAATGCTTCTCAAGTTGCACCCATGAATAATGATAATCATAATCACAAACCCATTTCGATCCAAGGTTCAAGCAACCTGATGCAAATGCTATCATGGAACATTTCATCACTCAACTAACACTCATGGTTAAAGAGAACAGACACTTTCACCTCACACCAACAAACTCCACACCGCAATGAGATCTGAACCGCCCAATCTTCACAACCATGCTTTGATAAGAGATGGGAAACTTATGGGCAACCAGCCAGAAAGACAAGATGATCGGGGAAGAGGTGGAGCTGGGAGAGGTTATGTTGGCAACTGTAATCGAGGAAGAAATGGTAACCAAGGTCAAGCTAAGCCAATCAAATGCTATAACCGTGGTGGTGAAGGACACATTGCAAGGAACCGCACATCTCCAAAGCGCCCATGAATCTTGATTACCGGAGATAAGATGTTGCCGCACAAGCTCGTGACAATGGTGCTGCGTTGGATGAAGAGGAATTCTTTGTTCTTCTTGAGGGTAATGCCAAGACCTATGATGCGATGTGGATGAGCAATTTATTCAGAGATAGGTCACAATCATCGAACGCCTTTCAAGTCGCCGATCGTGATGCATACGACTACGATGTAGATGATGGACCCATCGCACACACAATCTTTATGGCTAGCATCTCTCCAATGGTTTCTCCCAAGATCTCTTCTTCACCACAAGTGGCCCATCCAAGGACAAACTCATCTCGAGGTATTAAAGCTATACGATGATGTCGATGTGCAATGATGCATGACAAAGTACAACCAATCAAACTATTGAATCAAATGTTGAAAATATGGGTAATATCAATATTGTCCCATACGATCAATACGTGAAACAAAGTGAAAGTGAAGTTGTACCAAGTGATGCATCTTCTGCGGTCAACAACGACTATGTCTTTGATGAATACACCGCATGTGCTCCCGATGATTCCATAATTTCGAACTAAATGCCTATAAGGAACGTGTTGCTATTTATGAACAACGTGCAAAATTTGAGTTGACCACTCGTGAGCAGGAAATGGATGTCCAAGTGAGTACAAGAATTAGAAAAAGTAAGTTTAGAGAAGAAGTATTGAAACAAGAATTAAATTCTTGCAAGAAAAACTTTCTAAAACAAATAAACAAAACAAGAACTTCAAGAAAATGTGAAAATGCTTAGCAAGAATTTAATGCAAAGGAATCAAAACTCTTGAGAGATTTTTCTAATCAAAACTTTGAAAACAAACTTGAAAACAAGTTGTACTCTACAAGGAAACACCATTCGAATCTCACATGGTCAACAAACATCGTGTCTTAAGCGATAAGCATAGCATTCCCTTGTTGAGGAACCAAATCCAGAGGTAATTAAAAGGCTAGAAATGCTCATAAGGTGCTTTATGATGGTAATGAAGTCCTTAAGCCTAGGCGTAAACCTAGTTGCGTTGAATGCACCGAGGAAGATAAGATATTAAATGAAATCACTAGGAAAAGATGAATAAGAAACAAAATGATCCCAAATGCAAAGAGAAAACATAATCATCTCTCCTCATGATTACAAGAAGGAAAACCGGATTTCCTTGAACAAGTTTAAGCCTCGGACTACTTGACTCCCGAACAAGTCTTACGGAAAAGGATTTAGATAAGTCAAAGCGGAAAACATTATTGAAACAAACCCTCCCTTTGAAAATGCCTAGAGCATTGTGTATCCTCCTAACACACCAATGCATCTTGTTCCTAGAACAATTGCCACTAAAAGCAAGTCATTAATTAGCCAATACGTTATATTTCAACTATTTGTTGATTTTGAGAAAACTTGCAAGAAAAGGATCACACCCATCGGTATAATCAAGGAGAAAGAGGTTTTGAACAAATGAAAGAATGTTATTTAATCGAGGTCATGCCTTCTTTAAACTTCTAAAAGAGCACTTTGAGAGTCTTAAAAGGGGTAGAAACCGATATTAAGGGTATGGAAAAGGAATTTGATGCAATGGTTGTTGAAGTTAGTGACTATGAGCGCAGTAATCGAAATATAATGAGATTGAGAGAAAGAACACGCATACATTAAATGAGAATCTTATTATTGAATGTGTTGCTCAAGATGTCTTTTTCATCGCTTCAAATTGCTCTATTAATGCTTCCAAATTTCATGAACTATCTCAGGCCCCGAAAGTCTCCCATGATCGTGTCATTGAGCTTGAAAAACTAATTCTAAACTAAATGAGAAAATTGAACCGGATGATCATGACAATTTGGTTAAACATTTTTCTAAACTAGAAGTTGGGTATTTTAATCTACAACTAAAATATCAACATCTCAAAGAAAATATCAAAACTTCAAATATCAAGACATCTTCGGATGCTCCGAGTTTGATGCGCTTTTCAAATTAACAAACGAGATGAACAGATTCTAGCTCGGTGTAACACGATCGTAAAGTTGAAAGCCCAAATCTCTCAATTAAAGGGTCAAACGAACAATATGACAGTTCCCAAATGCCTCCTCCTTTAGATTCTCGACATTTCATCTTCAAAACCTAGTAAATGCTTTACAAAAGGAAAACGAAAGTTTTCTAGAAGAAAATGAAAAGGTTAAACGTCACTCAATGAGTTGTTTGAATCAATTAAAGTCACTGTAACAAAACAACGAACAAATAACTTCATTGCAAAAGGAAATTGAGAATCGAGGAGTCGGGTAAAAGGGAAAATGCCAATGATCAATGGGGAGAATGTTGTATCTAAGGTTCACTCGTAATAAATCGCTTTATCTGTGACATATGTCCCCTCACCTAAGGAACAACAAACTTGCCATTCAAACATATTTCTCATCCCTTAAGGATTGCTTAGAATGCTGCGTGAGATTGTTGAAGAGGATAAGCTAGAGAAACCTCATGATAATGCAATTGGACATGCATGCTCATATGCCAAACGATCTCAAGAAATCTTAGAATGCTTGATCACTATATGCCCAAAGACATTAGGTGAGAGAGTTAACCCTTTGATTCCATGCTCAATGCCTAAGGCCAAATATGATATGCACTCTACTCCCAATGTTTTGAATGAGAGCCGTAGTGTACCCTTGAGTAGTTCAGATTCTAGATCCACAATGCTAGGAAAGAGAACTCAAATGTGACTTCTAGGAGTACTAATCTCAAGACATCTAGCTTTAAGAAAGTGAACCGTAGTGCACCCGCATGTAGTTCGATCCCAAAGACATCTAAACAGTGGTGCGAGAGTAGTAAAACAAACTAATGTTCCCATTCCTCTACAGAGTAATCATGACATTAAAGGGAGCAGGTCAAAGTCTCAAGACAATACAAGGAATGATAGGACCTCTCAAGCTAAGAATGTGCACCGGAAGAAAGTGAAGAACAATCTAGGAACCTTAAGTTTGAATCGAATAAAGCGAATCGTGTTGATTCTAGTATTAGCCATAGGCGTACTTGTTAGGTCACTAGTTTTACAACACAAACTTATAGAGAAGAGATGAAGGCGGATGAACAAGCTAAACACACACACACATGCGATAATATGAAACCGTTATGCAAAGGAGTGAATGAGAGAATAACTTGAACAACCAACCTCAAATGAGGGTTTACAATAGTTTATATAGGCAAGGAGCTAGGCAACACTCCTTCTCCTTCCCTATTCCTTATTGGGCTTGGATCAAGCTTATGGGCCTTCTACATAAGCTTGACCTTAAACAAACATAAAGGCCATAATAAAGCTACCTATTACATATGAAATATAAATACTTGAAATCTTGTTTAGAGTGATTCCAACAATCTCCCCTCAAGTATATATGAATGTAAACGGTGAAGGCGTTGATGTAATAGTAGTCGTGACGCCTTCTCGACATTCTTCTTTCTTGTGAGAGGAATTGTCTTGATTCAACAATCTCCCGGTGTAGAGATAGTTATCTTTGAGCAGTTATGTTTTGACGTCATCATTAACTTTGTTCTTTGATCATTGTTCTTGTGGTGAAAGTGATAGTATGTTGTTGTGCGCATCGATGCCGCCTCGAGTGCCTTGTTGCTCCAAAGTCTCCACGCCATTCTTCAACATGCTCACACGCCTTTGACGTTGGAAATCAATACTTATGAAGTTCGTAAGTCTTTAACTTTGTAGATTCTTTGATTGATGAAGAATCATTCTAACTGTTGTGTTGCATTCGAATAGAACTTTCATTAGTGATGATGTTGGCGTGAGCATGAGAAGAATCAAGACGATCATCCCGCCCCGGAGCTTCCATAAGAAGAAAACATTTCAAACGGTTAGTAATAAGCGGTTTCCGACTTACAAGTTTGAACTTGAGAGTGTTAACAAGATAGTGTGAAAACACAACTCTAATTTACAAAGGCCGCTCGAACCGGAGTCCCACAAGTGAGATAACGCGATGTATCGGGCACATCTACAGTCGAGATGAGTCACGAGGTACACCAAGCATTACCTCACGATCAGACCGTTTGAGACACACTCCGCGTAATCCACGGGAGTTACCGAAGTGACCCGCCGTGGCCGCTTGATGTTGACCGGCAGAGTTTCCATTCAATCACCGAGGATCACGGATGTGAACCTCTCATAAATGTTCTCGACAGTTGCTAAGATCCGTGAAGGACTCGGATGAACCATCAATCAATCAAGATCTTATTAGTTGATCAACAAGTGATTAAATGTCAAGTGTTCCTAAGAGATCTTTGATGAATCTCGTGGCTCTAGACTCAATAGTGCGTTTTGGTTTTCCCGAGCGGAGACTAGGAGAGGGTCTCCTTCTTCAATACCAACCGATCTCTAAGAGAAAGCCAATAGTTTATGTAGGGTTCCCGTGAGAATGAAACAAGCTTCGCTGAGAGAAACTTGAGTGGCTAAGAAGGTTTAGTGCATGCGCCATCGGGTCCATGACGACTTTTAATCTTCAATACCGGTGTCACTAAGTGACGACCAAGAGTATATGAATTGAACCCGTGTATGCCCTAAGTTGAATAACTGAGGGCTATTTCTTTTCACCCTTTACTTTACATTTCTTTTGATTCTTCAACTCCTTCTTTCTCCGATTCTCATTTTCTCCTTTTATAATCATTCCTAAGGACTTCTAACACTAACTAATGGTAGTGTCCTTGGGTAGATCCTCCGGCTCAAGCGGATCATAGGACTGTTATTCCTAACCTTAGTCACCTTATAACCCATGACTATCCTATGTTTGCCATTATAACCACCGTAAGTTAAAATATCTCAAAGGGTTTGTAAATGAAAACATGTTTGAACCACGATGAGAGATAAGTTTTGCATAAATACTCCCTCCACATGTGCTTAATAGTTTTAATGGTTAAATGCACGGTGAGGAAAGAGCGCGACTTTATGAATTGATCCACTAAAGATAGACAATCTCCGCGAGACACGGTTACGTTGAATAGTTAAAGAGTTACATTGTCGACTTTTAGGTGACAACTAGCTCTAATAACTACCTTGAAGGTGTAGACAAACTTGAAAGGTTGTCATACCACGAGTTCATGTCTATCAAGAGCTTCTCGAATGGTACCTTCTACTAAGACAAGTCCTTTGCGAGACACGCTTACATCACTAGCGAACTAGCTTGAAATTATTACCCGTCTGTGACAAGTCTTTTTCGAGTTGCGACAGCTAAGGATCGTCAATTCATTGGTTAAGTCTTTGCACACGAGAAAGCCAAGGGCTTGCACATGTTGCTTTACAAAACATATTTCTTATCACACAATTTTCTCCCTCAAAATGGCATATAAAATGTTATTTTGAACGGTTGAGAATAAATATGACCATTTTGAGTGTTGCGGAAGAGTGACCATCGTGAACAATTTGTGAACAAAGTTTTAATCAAATACTCCCCTCAACTAGTGATATAAACGGTTGAGGTTTTGAAATCATATGGGAAGTACTTGTCTTTTGAGCAAAACCTTGAAAATGAAAGGTTTGATAGGTTTTACTCAAAAATAAGAAGCTTTCGCTCCTTTTATAAGGATTGTGGCAATCGAGGCGCACTACGTGGTCCTTTCTTGACCATTACGGGTTGTACACCGTTATGTGTGCACAAGCCATTCACATATATAATCATACATCCAAAATCTTATGAAGGAAACAATTCAAGGGTACCAGAAGTGCAAAGGATGTTCCTGTGTGCGCATGTATGCTGAAAGTCGGTGATGTTTCTCCTGGTCGACCACCAACATAGCTCTCCAAGTGTCAGAATCGATCCTTCGAACAACCGCTCATCAATCATGGTGATGATCCTTCTCACATCCCTTCTATCCCGAGAGTTCCAAGCTTAGATTCCCAACCTTCAAGCGTATATCCTTCAACTGCACGCCAATCCATCCCTAACCATCTTCAAGGTATGATCCCGAATTTATGGAGCTCACTACACGCCATTAAGCGCTTCGCGAAGTTCACCGCGTAAACAATGCCGAAAGGGTTCTTGATGAGCGTAAGTTGTTTGAGCCGGTTGATGTCGAAGATCAGGCGTGGTGGAGTGAAGTTTACACGCTTCGATATGATTCAATGACCATCCGGATATCTTCGACACGTTCTTTGATCACAATGCGTCTAATGAAGATGAGAACCGACTTGATGAATTCACGTTGAATTTCGATCGAGAATTGTCTCATACGACCTCATTACTTTGGCAAGATACATGTCTTCGATGTCGTTGAGTGACAAGTTCTCAAAGTCGACCTCCGAGAATTCATAGTCCTGCTCATCTTGTCGTTTGACTATGATATTCTTCAAGAATGTGTAGTCCCACTTAGACTTGAGATCAATGTGTTTGATGGCTACGATGTTCTTTGAGCAATACACTTCATGTTGAGACTTCAACCGTGCAAATCAGTAGTAGATTCTTCGCGTTCGTGCCAATGATGAATCCCATACAATGCATCTTGGTCGATGCTTGCACTTTGTCGAGAACAAGTGATTTGCTCGTTCCTCGATAGCTATGCGGCTTGAGTATGTAGTCACTGGAATGGAAGAGTCAATGATGTAGCGATTTTTGTGAACCATTGCCACCATGGAGAAGAAATTCGTGTCTTTGTTGAAGAAATATCCAAGGGAATCCTTGGTTCATCCGGTTGGCCGATTGTTGGTAGAGGTTTGGTCCATCAAGGTAATATGGAGGGTTGTTCCGCTTAGTGAAGTCGATGTTTGCTTCGGGTTGAGCCAATCCATGTTGTTAGACATGGCTCGAGCAATGTTTTCAAGGTGATATTCAACCTCGATTGCACTTTCCGAAATGTTTTTCAATGTATGAATGCGTCATTCTTGATGCGCTTCAACTCGGATTGGTCATCTTCTTCACACGGAATCGTTCTTGCAATATTTTGCATGCTCCAAAGGTACTACCGCTCACCAATTCTTGACCTTCTTCGGGTAGGAGTGTTGTTAACAAGTGTGGAGAACCATTCAAATTCTGCGGTTGTATCGTCATCTAGCCATGATACGACATCAGGCTGAGTCGTCTTTTTCTTGCTTTTAGAAGGCCTTGATGATGATTCGGGTTTCTTCACTTGTTTGGGAGAGGAGGGTTGTTGTTGGGGCTCAAGGACCTCTTCATCGTCACCACCCGATACTCAAAGTGATCACCGCTTTTACGAGTCAAGGGTGGTAACTCGGAATCGTCCCGAGGTTTATCGGTGGAAGACCGTGGTGATGGAGACTTATGTTGAGAAGAAGTTCGATGTGGAGGAGGTGGCATAGATGTAGATTGACCTGCATCGCTTCGACGCTTAGGTGCGAGTCCTTATCCTTATCATTGTCATCTCTTGGTCTTTTGGGTTGAGCGGTGACTCCTTGCATGATGATCCGAGTTGATAGTCAAGTAGAATTTCAAAAATTTAGCTTCATCCGAAGTAAACGCTCCGCATCTCTTTGACATTTGCATCACTAGTTTAGCAATTAACTTTCATTCGAGAGATCGCCTTCTTTTGCCATTGTATGTTTGACCAATGCTACGATGTTAGGGTGAGTTGTCCGAAAATACTTCTTTTGTCACACTGGGGACAAAGTCGAGAAGAAACTTGTGGGTTTGTTCTCTTGTCGACTTTTCCAGCCCTTTTGGACTTTGAACGATATCCCGAAGGTACTTTTGAGTGTAACCTTCAATCATTTCATTTAGTTCCCCAGACGATGACTTCTCATGAATTCTCGAATAGCTTTCCTATCTTTCCGCATCTCGTCATTCTCATCATGTAAGTACTGCATTTGTTCAAAGATACCAATTAAGTTTTCTTTGAAGCATGTCCTTCTTTCTAACTTGTTTGACACTTTCACAATTCTTGCATGTGTTTGAGAAATCCAAGACTTTGGTGGTTTCTTCACGGTTTGGATGATGATCCGTTGACTTAGTTGATGGTGGTGGTGATGAATGGGATGAAGAGTCCGATGATGAGGAGACATGAGGAGACTTCATGTCCTTAGGAGTATCCGAGGTTTTCCTTTGAGTGAGTTGGATCGTCGAGAAGAAACTTTGTATAATCATCCTCGTCATCTTTAGACTTTTCTTTCTCGGTTTCGGTTTCTCAAAATCATACTCAATAGTGTCTTCAACGCGGTTGTTGTTGCGTAAGAGTGGTGGCACCGATCCTTATCGGGTTGATTAACCGCATCGGATCTAGAGAGGAGGGCAAGACCACTTGATCCTCCGTGGCCACCCATTTGATCTTTAGCAAATTCAAAGGCCTTTTGAATATGTCGGACGTTGAAACTTTTTCCGTATGATTTATCCAATTGCTCTTCTTCTTCTTCTTCGAGCTCTCATCATAAGGTACAATAGCTTGAGTCTTCCCTTTTCTTGGACAAATGGAGGACTTGGAGGTTTTGTCAACGAGGCGGAGTGTTTCGGTTGCGATGAGCGAGTAATGAACCTCTTCATCCGTCTCGGTATCTTGAGCTCTCATCCCTAAGTTGTCTTTGAGGTTCAAGTGTGGGAATAGGTTCGGCTTCCTTTACGGGAACAATCCTTATAGAAGGAGCTTTCCTTTTAGGAACCTTCCTTTGACTCACGTAACTTGTTGTGCTTCCTGCACTTCCTCTTCTCGGTTCTCCGACAGTGTTCCGAGGATTTTTCGTCAAGATGACCAACTTTGCCTTGTCTAACTGCTTCGAGATATCTTTGGTACGTTTCGAGTTTTCGACATCTTCGCTAGAAGGAAATCGCAATACAAAGACCTTGTTTCTTTGTGGACGCTTCCTTGATTCCGAGAGAGAATAGGTTCCGCCAACATGTCGTGGTTGTCGGGGTCATTGAGCCTCTTGGGAATATCGGGATGAAGTCCAAGTGCTCTCTCAGATCAACAGCTTTAGTATATCCGATGTAGGGAATCTTTGAGCCAAGTTTGTCGAGAAATGACATCATGTCATCCCAAATCGAGCTTCAATAGCGATGTGTTTCATGTTGACGAATGCCCAAAATATTTGCGGTTCTATGAGCTTAGGATGCTCATAGCCGCTATCACGACCGTAAATGACTTGGTGATGATCATGTAGAGTGTTCTCCATGGTTGAGGAATACTCTTAAGCTCTACGTGAGAGTGCTTGGTGATTACTCCCGTAGCCTCATCATAACCGATGTTGATTAAGAATTGGAGAGTTAACTCTTCACAGTGTGGCATAAAGTTTGGTTGGATTGACTTGTGAATAAGGAGAGCAACCCTTAAATCTGCAGTGTAATAGTGACTTGTTTGTGGTTTAGAGTCACACATGTCAGCATCCTTCCTTTGACCCTTTCCATAGTATTCCGTAACTGTTGGATGTAGGTCTCGTGAATGGTTGCAGAGTGAGTAAGCATGTTCGATATGGGTGAGTCCTCGAATATCGATAGCAATGAGACATGAAGATTCGAGCAAGTGAGAGTCTTTGAAGTCAACTCGAGATTATTCTTTCCAATCTTCATTGGGTAGCCATTAGGGTAGATGTCGAGAATGGAGAGAACATTTGGTGCATCCATGTTTGGTTGAGCGACCATGTCGTGATCTCAAATAATATTAGCCAAAAGAACCAACATATCGAAAGACATAATGTTAGTCAATGTAAGGTCTTATTGTCTAGTTATTTAATGTACAACGTCAATGATTGTTACGAGTCCTAAGTCACTTGTATGTCCAATAGTCTAATGACGCCGTGAAATGTTTCGTGAGTTAGTTAACTTTAAGTTTTAAAGTTTATGTTATCACTTATTGTTCACAACATATCAAACGTTTTGGTTTATTAGTGACATTATTGGATTCGTGACATTATGATAAGTTTATTAACAAGTTTTGTACACGTAACAATTCATAATGAAGGTCAAAGATGGCTTAAGCGTAGGATTGACAAAGTTACGCGTAAACAATCGCGACATATGCGTAGGCGAAAGCTTATGCGTGGGATCCTTTCTTCACGCGTAAGAAATGTTACAGCGAGGAAAAGGGGACCTTACGCGTGAGAGCTTACGCCAGTGGCGTATAAGAACCTTACGCGTAAGGCTTACTCGTAAGAGTAGACCTTATGCGTGAGGTCATCACACGCATATCCTTCACGGGATACGCGTGGTCCCATTGTAGAACCTTACGCGTAATAGTTATGCGAGGGTTTTATTTTACGATAACATGACTACGCCGTAGGGTAATCCTTATGCGAGAGTCTTATGACCTTGATTCTGAGTGTTTAAGCGTAGCAAAGCCTGAAATAAATTTATCAACTCATCAATGTTCACACAAAACAACAATTTATCACAGATAACAACATCCTAGTCCATGTTAACTGTTACGCGTAGAATCACATACGCGTAGTCTAAACCCTAGTCTTACGCGTATGAAATCTAGCCATGGAATGTTCACCGTATTGATTCTGGTAGCTCTAGAGTGTTGATAGCTACTTTAGGTCAAGTTATAACATCCAAAACGTTGTGAATCAAAAATACCCAAAGTTTATGAACTTTAAACCCTAGTTTCGAATTGATGTCCAATTCGTGTTTCTGGGTGGTTTTCAACAATGGAAATGATCAATTCAAATCCTTATGACCATATCCCAACATTCATTTTACCAAAAGACTTCTCATTTAGAAAACCCAATTCATTCATATGAACCCTAGTTTTCAAAATTCATCAATTTGAGTTTCGGGTGGATTTTGATGGTAAAATGTTATCCTTGATGCTTAAGAAACGGTTTGAGACCATTCATTTTACCACAAACATACACACAATGATTGTGTGTTCATACGCTATGCGTAGAACACATAATCACGCCAGAAAAATTGTTTTAGCCGTAGGATTTGAATGAAATAAAAACCTTTGCTTAGAAACATGTTTTACACAAGAAACTACTTACAAAATGAAGATCAAAAGCACAGATTTCTTGAGTGTTTGTTAGGCGTAGGATCTTTTGATTTTAAGAAAACGAATGAGGAGTGAAAGAGTTAGGTGGGGTTTTTATTAAAATAGACTTTACCATTTTGACAGTTTTGGTCCCTCCACCATATCTTTTTCAAACAAAGCCATTTAACATCCATTTTGGTTACTTCACAAAGATTATTTGAGAAAGAATCATGACGACACTCCCCCTCGGCTTGATAAAAGTAAACGGTTTAAGAGTTTTAGTCCGAGGAGTGTCATTGAGCCAGAAAGTCCACCATCATTTGTATAACGAAACAACCGAGATAAGATAACATGCAAGTACACTTATGATTTGAAACGGTTAAGCGAAAATTTTCTCCCCCTCAACACATGATCGGAAAAATACTGATAGATGCAAGTGTTGACGGAAGAAATGTACTTGCCATGTGAAAGAAAATAGATGAGGAGAATATTTTTGTTGTTTTATCGGGTTTTATATTTTTGTATTTTGTTTTGAAAGATTTTATTTATTTACAAAAGATGTTTTGGTGTTTGACGTGTTTTAAGATCGCTTTAAGAGGTCATCCAATTCCTCTTGAGTCAACACCTCATACCAATTCGTGGACCAACTCATTAAACCTAGCGGGAGGCAAGGCTTTGGTGAGCGATCCGCCAATTGGTATTCGCACCACAAAGTATAATTCAACGGTACTGCTCCACATGGTCCTTGATGAAATGATAGCGTAGATCGATGTGCTTTGATTTCGAGTGTCGAATCGAGTTGCACGAGATTGCAATGGCACTCGATTGTCGCAAAGACATCGGATTCATCAAATACGTAACCATAGTCTTTGAGTTGTGTTCTCATCCAAATGACTTGAGCACAACATGCGGACATGGCTACATATTCGCTTGGCCGATGACAATGATGTACAATCCTCGCTTCTTTGATTGCCAAGACACCGCTTATCACCGAAATTGTAGAGCTCTCAAGTACTTTTCTCGAGTCTAAGCATCCTGCGTGATCGGCGTCGAAAAGCTATTAGTTCAAAACCGAATCCTTCTGATACCGATCCCCAAATTAATGGTTCCCTTGATGTATCGGAGATTCTTTTAGCCTCGTAGAGGTGGGTTTCAGATTGGACGCGATCGATAACGGAGCATAGATAAACAAAGAAAGACAATATCAGTCTCGCTAGTCGTTAGATACATGAGAGACCCAATAATACTTGGTATTTGGTAGGGTCAACCAATTTCCCATGTAAATCGATCTAATTTCTTGGTATGAGCCATTGGTGTGGCATAAGTATCACGGTAATCATTCCAAATTTGTTTAACAATTCAAGGGCATATTTGACCGACTCGAGAAAATACCACGGGTGATTGATGAACTTGCGCCCTAGAAAGAACGTAAGTTCACCCATCATGGACATTTCAAAATTTTTCTTCATGAGTTTTGCAAAAGCGATTGAAAACTTTTATGTGTTGACCCAAAATTATGTCATCCACGTAAATTTGAACAATTAAGATGTGTGCCCGTGATATTGTATAAAAAGAGTTGGGTCAACCGAGCCTTTGGTGAAATTATTGGCAATGAGGAAAGATGATAGCTTATCGTACCATGCCCGAGGGCTTGTTTGAGACCATAAAGAGCTTTGTTCGGTTTGTAGACATGGTTCGGGAACTCGGGATCAACGAATCCATCCGGTTGGTGACATAGACCGCTTTTTTAAGTTGTCCATTTAGAAACGCCGCTTTGACATCCATCGATAGACCGTCATGTTCATATGAGCCGCGAACGCGAGAAATATCCGAACGACCTCAAGACGAGCAACCGAGCAAAAGATTCTTCAAAGTCTATCCTTCTTCCCGACGATAACCCTTAGCAACTAGCCGTGACTTGTTTTGGATGACATTCCTTCAAAGATCCAATTTGTTTTTCCAAATCCATTTTAGACCAATGACGTAGACCCCTGTTGGTCTTTCAACCGCCCCATACTTCAAGACGTTTGAATTGATTGAGTTCTTCTTGCATGGATTCAATCCAGCTTGTCTTTGTCATTGCATCCTTAATGTTTTTAGGTTCGATTGGCGAGACAAGTGAGTGCATAAATGCGTGTTCACCATCCGAGTGAAGACGTTGTCTCGTAACGATTGGTTGATTCGGGTTGCCAATAATGTTAGCCGAGGATGGTCTTTTGTCCATCTATGTGTAGAGGTTGATGTTGGTATACATTGTGCGATTCGAGGATTCAAATGGTTTGTTGAAGATTCCGCGACATCCGTGCAAGCAGCCTCATTCGCAAACGGGTTGAAGAACGATTTGTATCAAAATCTGCGGTGGGGTACTTCATTCGAATATCATCACCGGTTCATCATTGTTGGAAGCGGTGTGTTCAACTGTTGTGTTGGAGTCAATTGGTGTAGGTGCATCTTCAACGATGGTTGTTGTAGCAGTGTATCGTATAGGAATATTATCGGGTTGTGCGGTGAGCAATGGATACACCAGAGCACGTTCATCAATGTCGTCACGCAAGTAGGAGCAAATAACCTTTCCATTTGTTGACGAGTTAGGTGAGGGCTTTCTTCACCGATGATGGGGGTTGAGGAAGTTTAAGCGGTTGTGTCCGGGTTCTAAGTCATATACTCGTAAGCCATATCCGTGAGTTCATCGAAATGAGCATGAATCGCTTTCCATAACCTCCTTAGTTCGACGATTCCGATTCGAAACCTTTAGAATTGTCACAAGATCCAATAAAGACTCCAATATCGCCTTTGGCTTTTAGCTTTCCAAAATCATCACGATCATTATTTGGATAGCAAAGGGATCCAAATACATGAAAGTGTTTGAGGTTCGGTTTATAGTTGTGACAAGCTCAAAAGGTGTTTTGTTGTGGCGTTTTGTGATCATGGAACGATTTTGAGTATAGCATGCGAGAGATACACACGCCCATAAGTAATCTGGAAGTTTAGCATTGATTAACATTGTTCTTGCGACAGCCCACTAACGTTCGGTTTCGTCTTTCAACAACTCCGCTTTTGTTCGGTGTCCGTGCAATAGATGTTTGATGTCAATTCCCACTTTCTCATAAAATTCACGAAGGGTTTTGTTAACAAATTCGGTTCCTTTGTCTGCTCGATGATTCGGCGGTGTTGCGGAGTCGAACCTCGTATCTTTGTGAGAAGGTGATGATCATTTGTGGAGCTTGGTCTTTGCTACGAAGAAAGTAGACCCAAGTCCATCGAGAGTAGTCATCAACGATTACTAAGATGTAGCGTTTGCCATTGATCGCTTGCACGCGCATCGGGCCACACAAATCCATGTGAAGAAGATGAAGCACATGTCGAGAGTCGTGTTCCACCTTTGAAGGAAAATGAGCACGAGTGCTTTTCCTTGTTCACATCGAGCAAAGGTGATCTTTTGAATACCGGAATCGTGGGAGTCCTTCAACTAGTTTGTGTCGAGCAAGGTTGGTGATGGTTTGAAAGTTTAAATGTGATGACGACGGTGCCATAGCCATGATTTTGTAGATGTTGCCTTTGAAAGTAAGCAAATGGGAGAGGAAGCAACCATGTCTTGCATAGAGATAGTGTAGAGACTAGAATTACGCGAGCCGACATAAGGTCGTTTCCTTGTAGATCACGAATGAAACAAGTTTTCTCCCCAAAGCAACCTCCAAATCTCCATCACAAAATTGACCCATCGAAAGCAGATGTGATCGAGGCCTTCCACATAGTAAACCCCGCCGATTTCGATGTTCCCATTAACATAATCTCCGTAGCCCATGATGGTCGCAAGTGATCGTTCCCGAATCGACGATTGCCAATGAACTTTGCAATAAAGTTTGATAACGCTTAAGGTTGCTGTCGTGTGTGCGGGAACATCCGCTATCAACAATCCAGAATGATCTCAGACACCGCATTACACACGTGCGACACGGATGGAATAGAAGTAGATGTGGAACCCGAAATGTGAGAGGTTCCAAGCGTATATGTTAGACATACACACATTTATAATTTTAGGCATCCATTTAAATCCTAGTGTGTTATATATCAATTTCGCCATCTATAACTACTCTTTGCTTTAGTCTTAGTGAAAGCACTAGATGATACTACATTCTTAGGAGGTGTAGTGGGAGCTCTTGTGATAGCAATGGTTGCCTTAGAATCTAAAGAAGGTGGTTTACCAAGCACGCACTTAGAATGATTAGTGGGCCTAGAGGTATTCCGATTCTTAGGATTCCGTAATCTAGAGATTATAGCTTTAGCAACACATTTGTCATGACAATCGAATTCATACTCTTTTGACAAATATCACAAGGTGCATCGATCAATATCAAAGGTACTTAACGGTTTAGCATTCGTTACATCACTATTTCTATTACATTTGCCGACGCAACATCTATAGTGGAAGTAACATGAGTTTTATTCGATTCCTAGGGTGTTCTTCTACTTTAGCATTCCTTATTGATCTTTTCTTAGGTCGCAACTTCCTATTCTTCGCTTTGAGTGCTCCTAGGTGTGAAGTGCGGACGCTTGGAAAAGATGCAACTATTCTGCTTCAAGAGAGGGAAACACATTAGCAACTTGTGATTTGGCAAGGGGAATTCTAGGTTCACGATTACTAAGTGTGACCTGTGCTAATCTCTTAATCACATGAGGCGGGAGTTGTTCATACTTTCCTAACACTTCCGTAACTTAGAGATGGTGTGAATCGATCTTGATTTTCGTAATCTAAGATTACCAAAGAAAATGCATGACTTCTCTAGTGTGAGCAAGATAGTGATCAAGTTCGTTTGATGCTTCATCTCGAGTCTTTTGAGTAAATCAAATATGACACCATATTCTTGTTTGACTTTTAAAAGTTCTTGTTCATATTTTGAGATTTGACTTTTCAAAGACACGCTTTGATCATCCGGATGCTCAATTTTAGTATCGTAAGATTTTGCACTCAATTGAGCGATTTTCTTTTGAAAACTAAGTTGATGGTTGTGAATATCTTTTCACACCAATGTAGACGCGTTTTTGCATTGTAAATTTCCATGTGTAATCGCTTATTTTCACTTTTAAAGACTCGATCCGAAGCACATTATCGGTGTTCTCAACATTACAACAGTTTCAACAATATCGGCAGAGATATGATCGATGCATATGGCAACGAATAGAATAGCACAACATTATGGATATCGACACGATAACATCTTCCAAGAGTCGATCAACATCTTTTCTCAATAGTTTCTTTTGCGTTTTGTGTTAGTAATAGATGTTTCGCTTTCTCGAAAACGTTTTCATTACCCCAAGTTCCTTATGAAAATCCTTTTCCCGTGCAATTGCACAACTTTTCAAGTTTTTAACATTAGGTAAAAGATTTTTCTGAAAAATGTCTCTTTGTTCTCGCGCGAGGCGATTGAAAATGTTCAACTTTGATTTCGGATCGATATTCTATCTCATGTTGTAAAATTTTGAGGTCGCCCATGAAAATGTCAAAATATCGAAGAATTTTTCGATTTTCGTGTTTTGAGTTTACTTCACTAATGGAAGGTAAAGGACCATAAGTTTGTGCAAGGACCGCTTTGGGATTAACAATAGAAGACTCGGTGTTTGATGATAACCCTTGGTGTGTTAGAAGAATCCGTTGGTGTGTGAAAGTGACCGCGTGTTTATAATTAAAAGGTTTGTTGTAAACAACATTTTTAATTTTGATCGACTCTCTTCTTACGCATCTAATTCCTCTTGACGATGGTATTCAACAACACTCATGACAAGATTATCAATTTTGTATTTTGCACTTGGACACTTGTGAGTTGGTTTGAATGTTTTAGTGAAAGCTTAGGTTTGTAATCGCCTAGATTTTTCCATATCCATTTGGATTAGGTTTTAAGGTAAACTTTTCTATAGTCATATCGATTCACCATGTTTGTAAACAACAGCTTTAAACTCTTTAATTTTGTTTTGCAAACCGAGAATTTCGCAAGAAGGTCATCTACCCGATTCGTTGAATGCTTTTGTATGGAGAATGTTTTTGACAATTTAACAACTCAACCTTAGCTTTTGATTTTCTAAGGTGAGAGCGTTAATTTGCTTTTTATGTTCATGTTTCGCTTGTTCTAATTCGGACAACAAAGCATTCTTCGAGGCGGCTAGATCACGATCCGTCTCTAAATATTTTTCGCTTTGATGAGATTTTGCAAAAGCGGCTTCAAAACCTTTTTCATGGTTTTCTTGAGTTTTGAAAAAGTTGAGTTGCATTTGTAAACATTCAAAATCCTTGGTTAACAAAGGCATTTTACTTTTTAAGGATTGATTTAATGCATAACATTCCTCCATTTTGATTTTATGGTCTTGAATTAACCGAGCAAAATCCGGATGAGGCAACAGATCATCTTGTTCAACTTGAGTCTCAACATGATCATTCTTTAGATCCTCGGCACGACCACGAGTCAATTTGATTATCAAAGGGACCATAAGGTCATCTTGATCGTCAAATGTAACTACTGAGGTTAATTTGAAAATCATCGACGAGGATGTAGAAGACTCATTTGAATAGCTTGATCCGTGCGGATTCGGATATTGGCGGAGATATTAGTTCGAGATATGATGATGGTTTGTTCGGTACTGAGACAAGCCATCGATGTCATACACTGGGCTGTATCACTCATGTGCGACTCATGCATATTAGCCATCAACATAACAACAGATTAGCACGCAAGTCCTCCATATCATCATCCGAGTCTCATCCGCCATAAAGCTCGTTCTTTGTTTGTGAGAGATCCACCGCTTCATCCTTAAGAGCCAAAAGTAATGCCTCTTTGAAATAAGCATTGCCCGAGTCCTTGGCTTTAGGCATGCATTAGCCGTGTCCCTTCTCATTGCGGTTGTAGCATCTAAGACCATTTAACCGATTCGAGCATTTCCTGTTCCACCACTTGAGCTCGTTGTTATTCCTACCCACAAGATTAAACCCTTGACCACCGCCCATCCGACGACCATATTCACGATTACGAACTTCAACACGTCCATTGTTCACAACACTTGAGTCCGTGTGTTAGATGAGGAACGAATACGATTGTTGGATTTGTTGGTGTAACGCCAAAAGCATTAGCAATCATCACAAATCCTTGTTGCAATGCTTGAACGGATCTGTTTCCTCGCCGCTTCAACGACATATGCTTGAGCATTGTTGCCGTATGGGACCAATTGATTTTGTTGAGGTTGAGGTTGTTCTTTGTGAAGGTGTGTTGGAAGCAGTTGGTTGAGTTCTTTGGTTGAGAGGATAATTCGCTGAGCATACAAGGCAAGTTGTTGATTGTCCGGTTGTGATCGTTTAGCAATTTGAGCACGGAGAATCCTTTCCCGATCAACTTCCTTTTCATGAGGCTTCAAGTAATCGTACAACAATCCATAAGTAGAATGATGCATATTCTTCGCTTGACGAGAAAATGACATACTTCTCCCATTCGGACCAAGACTACTCAGAACTTAGTATTCACCGCAATTCTTGGCATGATGATGTTGTGTTTATCCAAATCATTGATGATATCTGAAAATCGATGATGATAGGACTCTAGTGTCTCTCGTGTTCAATCATGAAGTGTTCATAAGCCAAGTAAATTTTGGATTCCAAATCCTCCCGATTGAGTCTGATCCTTCCATAAGAAGACGAATATGATCCCACATTTTTGTGCGCTTTTGAGCATCAACACTACGAAGAATTGGGTTTGGTAATCCTAAAAGGATGTATTCCATTGCAAGTTCATCGACTTCATAGTGTAGAAGTTCAGTAGGATTTAAATCTGCAATGTAGCAATGTTGGTTTGTTCATCTCTTGGTGGAACTAAGTTTGGATCTCCGGTACAATGACGAGAGGCATCTCAAATGGACCTTCCAAGATAACCTTCTTTAAGAACTTTCCATGTGGCTTCTTCGGATCACGTAACCTAAAGAACCTTATCACCCATTGATCGTAGTTTCTGGAGTGAGCATTGGAGGTCTATCAAGTGATCCACTTCATGAATTGATTGTTGGTCGCTTAAAGCTTCACACATCTTTGCAAACCAAGTGGGTTCCTTCATAGTGCTTCGTGATGGATGTTGATTGAAATCATTTGTGTAGGGTAGAGTTTGAAGACTTGGTGGTGGTTGAACCATTTGTGGTTGTGGAATTGCACCAAGTTGTGGAGTATGTTGCTGATTAAATTGTTGTTGATAAATGGCTTGTTGTTGATTCCATTGTTGATGTTGTGGAGTTAATTGTTGTTGTTGTTGATGATTATAAGTGTGAGGAAGTAGTTAGAGTATGGTGGTTGAGACATGATGATAAACTTGTGTAGTAAGAATGGATCTTTGTAGTCGAATGAACCTTTGTTGATGAAGTATCCTTAGGCGTAGAAATGACAAGAACCAAGTATCACTTATGCGTAAAAACACCAAAAGTTACGCGTAACAAGAATAGTTACGCCAGAGGATTTAGCTTACGCGTGGCGGGAAAAAGACTAATGTTATGCGTAAAATGAAGTTAGGCGAGAAAGTTAGGCGTGGATTACCTTATGCGTGGGACTAAGTCTACGCGTAAGATGAATCTTAAGCGTAATATTTTCACGCGTAGCTTATGCTTAAGCGTAAGATTAGGGTTTATCCCAAGTGATCTTTACACTTCACAAAGGCAAAAGATATCCAAAGTCGACGTATTTTCGGACTTATCCAAGTAAGAAAACACGGAATAAACCGAAAATTGAAGATCAAACCAAGGAAAGTCTTACGCGTAATTTTAGGGTTTTGTTACGCGTAAGATTACTCGTAACTTTGATTCTATCCAAATGTGTTTCTAAACCGCTTTTGTGTGTTGAAATAGCTTCAATAACACCAAAATAACACAAAAGTGTGAAACTTGATGATCCGGTACTTAAAACAATTCTGGCGTAGGATAACACTTGCGTGAACAAAAACAAGCTTAAAACAAGGAAAACACGTAAAGTTCCAAACTTTTGCCAAAACCAATAGTTTAACACCTAATAACGTTGAAAGTACAAGAATCTTGGATTCAAAAGTGTAAAAATTAGTTTTAAGCGAACCAAAGATTGTGTTATCTTTACGCCAGAAGACCCAAAACCAAAACTTCAAAACAAAGTGTACACCCAACTATTTGGCGATTGATACCACTGTTAGGTCACTAGTTTTACAACACAAGCTTATAGAGAAAGAGATGAAGGCGGATGAACAAGCTAAACACACACACACATGCGTATAATATGAAACCGGTTATGCAAAGGAGTGAATGAGAGAATAACTTGAACAACCAACCCTCAAATGAGGGTTTACAATAGTTTATATAGGCAAGGAGCTAGGGCAACACTCCCTCTCCTTCCCTATTCCTTATTGGGCTTGGATCAAGCTTATGGGCCTTCTACATAAGCTTGACCTTAAACAAACATAAAGGCCATAATAAAGCTACCTATTACATATGAAATATAAATACTTGAAATACTGTTTAGGAGTGATTCCAACAAGATCTAGTATTAGCCATAATTAATTCAATTCGATACTATTTTCAAAACTTGTACCGATGATTGCTTGAATTCATTTCTAATCATGGATGTGATGTCAATGTTTTGCCTAATGATGTTAATTGTCCAGCTAATATTGTTAATGCTAAAATTCATGCTAAAAAGGCTAAAAGGCAAAAGCGAAAGAAAGTTAGAAAACAATGGAAACCCACAGAAGAACATTCAAGAATAGGTTTATATTGGATACCGCTGGTCATAAGACCAATCGATAATGCCCACTAGAAAATGGATGCCTCTTGGTAGAACTATTCCCTTAAGAAGTGGTCACATCAGAAAGCAGGCTAATACTGAGACACTAGTATTGCATCTACTCACAATGATTCCATTACCTCACCGTCGATATGAATGCTTCTATTTCGGATGTGGGTGTTCCAACTGTTGCTACTAACCAAATGGAACCCATTCTTGCATGGGGATCCCAATTATCCGATTATCCATTCTTGTCTCGTGTTCAATCGCAGATCGCTCAAATCGCTCGTGGTACCGGACTCAGTGCTCCAAGCATATGACCGGAGACCGGTCGCGCTCATGAACTTCGTGAGCAAATTCATCGGACTATTAGATTTGGTAATGATCATTTCGGTGCTATAATGGGTTATGGAGATTATGTTGTTGGTAATAGTGTCATCTCGAGAGTGTATTATGTGGAAGGTTTAGGTCATAACTTCTCTGTTGGTCAATTCGTGATTCTCGATCTAGAAGTAGCCTTCGAAAACATACCGCTTTGTTAGAGATCTTAACGGTAAGGAACTGCTGAAAGGAACTCGTGGCTCAAACCTTTACACCATCTCTATCGATGACATGATGAGGGCATCTCCAATCGCTTGTTATCTAAGGCTTCAAAACAAAGTCATGGTTATGGCATCGCTGCCTCAATCACTTGAACTTCGGCACCATCAACGATCTTTCCGAAAGGACTTAGTTGTAGGTCTACATAGACTAAAGTATGAAAAGGATCATCTTTGTTCAAAGATGTCAATTGGGAAAAAGCAAGATGTTTGCCCATAAATCCAAACCTACTAACTCGTCACGAAGTTCTTCATATGATTCATATGGATCTATGTGGACCAATGAGGTGCGAGAATATCTTTGGGAAGAAATATGTGTTAGTTGTAGTTGATGATTACTCTAGATTCACCGGTCAAGTTCTTAAGGACAAAGGATGAAACTCCCGATATCATCATCAAACTCATCAAACAACGCGCAGTTCGACTCAACAAAGCCGCCGTAATTATCGTAATGCACAATGGAACCGAGTTTGTCAACAAACAACTTAGTGAATTCTATGAAAGCGTTGGAATCGACCATCAAAGAAGTGTTCCACGAACCCCTCAACGAACGGTGTAGTTGAAAGACGAAATCGTACTCTTGTTGAAGTCGCTAGAACAATGCCGATCTACTCTAAGGTTCCAATGTTTCTCGGGTCAAGCTATTGCCACCGCATGCTACACACAAAATCGTTCCCTCGATTCACACTATTCATGGAAAAACTCCATATGAACTTGTCCACAACAAAAACCTAATCTATCTTCCCTTCGTGTGTTTGGTGCATTGTGCTATCCAACTAATGAGGTCAAGACTTAGGCAAACTTAGGGCCAAAGTCGACATTGGAGTATTTGTAGGATATGCATCAAACAAAAGGGATACCGAATCTACAACAAAAGAACCCGAAATATCATGGAAACAATTCATGTTACGTTTGATGAGTCGACGGTCAAATGGCTCCTGGACACTCCAGTTCAGACCCGCACTTCAAAATAAGTCCTATTGGTTCATCACTTGTTCCAAACACCTCTCAAGTAACTCCATATGTACCTCCGTCTCAAGATGATATAAAGAAATTGTTTGATCCCATGTTTGATGAACTCGATGATGCAATTACTAATGAGGTCTTGATCCTACAATGAAGTTGCTCATATTCCGTTGAATGAAGTCAATCCTTCGGTCTCAATATCTTTAAGCCAAGAAGCACCTCACGATCCTTCATCTCATCAACAAATCATCATTCTTCAAATGTACATCATGGAAATGTTTCGCATCAATGATGAAGTTAATCCTTTGCTACTCCCGAAGATGCTCCATTTGAAAACATATTTGCTACTCATGAATCATCATCGAACCATCTTCTTCGGAGACATCGACTCGACTACCTCAGTTCCTCAACAAATGCCACATGAACACCTCGAAAAATGGACTCACGATCATCCATTAGACAACATCATTGGAAATCCTCTCGTCTGTATCAACCCTAAGCAACTCGCAACCGATGCCTTATGGTGCTTCTTCAACTCCGTACTATCTAAGATCGAACCAAAAGATGTTAAACCGCTATGAATGAAGATAGTGGTTCAATGCTATGCAAGATGAAATTTATGAGTTTGATCGCCTTGATGTATGGGAGTTAGTACTGCTCCAGATCGTACTATGATTATAGCTCTAATATGGATCTTCAAAGTAAAACTTGATGAGCATGGTGATGTGTTGAAGAACAAGGCTCGATTAGTTGCTAAAGGATATCGTCAAGAGGAGGGTATAGACTTTGAAGAATCTTTTGCTCCAGCTGCTCGAATCGAGGCAATCGTAATCTTTCCGCTAATGTCGCTAGTAAGAACATGGTAGTTTATCGATGGATGTAAAGACGGCATTTCTAAACGGAGATCTTAAAGAAGTCGCTCACGTCACCAACCCAAGGATTTGTGAATCAAGAGCATCCTACTCACGCTTATCGTTTGAAGAAGGCTCTTTACGGTTTAAAGCAAGCTCCAAGGGCATGGTATGATACACTATCAAAGTTTCTTCTATCAACCGGATTCATCAAAGGAGCAGTTGATCCTACATTGTTCACCGTGAAGTCGTGCAAACATTTGATTCATGTTCAAATTTATGTTGATGATATTATTTTGCCTCGACCGACCCAATGGAATGTGATCGTTTTCAAATGAAATGAGTTCAAAGTTTCAAATGTCAATGATGGGACAAATGTCATTTTCTTGGGATTACAAATTTCTCAAAGTCCGGAGGCATTTTCATAAATCAATCTAAATATGCAATGAGATTTTAAAGAAATTTGGATTTGATTCAAGTGACCTGTTGACACCCCCATGATTGACCGAACCAAACTAGATGAGGACCTCTCGGGGATCATGATTGACCAAACTAAATATCGGATTATGATTGGATCCTCGATGTATCTCACCGCTAGTAGACCGACATTTTGTTCTCTGTGTGCATGTGTGCTAGATACCGTGCTAAGCCTACTAAAAAGCACCTTGAAGCGATTAACGGGTCTTTCGGTATTCCAAGGAACCATCAATATGGGACTATGGTACCAAGGACACCGGTATGTCACTAACGACCTATGCAGATGCCGATCATGCAGTTGTCAAGATACACGTCAAGCACGCGTGAGGTGCTCGGTTTTGGGTGATAAGCTTGTGAGTCGGTCTTCAAAGAAGCAAATGAGTACTTCTATTTCCTCTCAGAGGTGAATACATAGCCATGTCATCTTGTTGTGCTCAAATCTTATGGATGAGATCTCAATTATCGACTATGGCTTTGAATTCAACAAAATCCCTCTCTTGTGATAATAAAAGTGCTATTGCTCTCTCATGCAACAACGCTCAACACTCAAGAGCAAAGCATATCAACATTCGACATCATTTCATCGTGAACAGGTGGAAAAAGGTGTGGTGGAACTATATTTTGTGAGGTCCGAATATCGCTTAGCGGACATCTTCACCAAAGCTCTTCCAAGAGAACGTTTTGAGTTTATTCTTCCACGACTTGGTTTGAAAAGCCTTCAACCAGAAACTCTCAAACGTCTTCAGGAGGAAGACGAGGAGTAAAGGTCTTTCTTCATCTATCTCTTGTACATATATATTTGAAAAACAAAATACAAAATTATAAAACCTTCAAAAAATCAAATAGAAAAATATAAAACTTTCAAAATCCATAAAAATTTGAAAAATTCGAAAATTCTTCAAAAAAATATTGTCATTTTTTTTGTCATGTTTCTTCCGATTCGATAATATCTACGGTCTTTGTGCTGTCATTCAAAGAATGACACGGGACTTTAGATGTTGTTCGAATTCTTTAAAAAAAATATATATATATATATATATATATATATATATATATATATATATTTTTGGGAGAAAGAGAAATGGTTTATTGTCATTTTCAGGCAATAACCCGGTTTTAAAAGAAAGAACAGAGCCATGTCTTATCATGTTTTCAAATTCCATGCTCTGATTCTATAAACATTTATCTGCTGAAAACCAAATGCTTTGAAAAATAACTCGATCTCTATTTTTTGATAATCATCTGGACTTATTTGTCAAAATCTCTATCTCTCAATCAACAACCTATGTCATTGATTGAGGGGGAGAATGGTTTCAATTAAATTAAAAAGTTATTTGGCATTAAATTGTTTTCAAAAGATATACATGCATGTGTTATCAATGGAGTTTAAAGTCTTAAAATCCGATCCTTATCAGTTAAAACGCTTTCACAATCAAGTCACAATTCTCCTTAAAGCTTTCAAAATCAATTTAATCTATAAGAGATCACAAATCTCAAATGTTTTGATAATCGTGATCGGGGAGAATGTGTGATTTAAATTGGATTTAAACCGATATTAAGGTAAATGGTTTCACATGAATGTACATGTCGTCCTTCCCACATGTGACAAACGATTTCAAATTTTCAATGCACATGTTGAGGGGAGCATCTATCTTAAACCTTTGATTTGAAACGTGATCATTCATCCTAATGTGCAGTTCCTCTAGTATGTGCAAAACTCTTTTCAAACCTCGAGGCACATATTGAGGGGAGCAAATTCATGGAAACCTCATCCTTCCCGGAAATGCTATACCCACTTGATCCGCTGAGGAAGTGATGTTGATATCTTTAGAAAATGGTAATCAAAAGAAGTTAATTCTTTCTCTTGCCTCCGTGTGCAAAACATTTTCAAATACTTGATGCACATGTTGAGGGAGTTCTCGTTTAAAATTATCAAAACAATTCGTGTACAAAAGCTTTGATAATATATCACAAGTATCCGAATTGATTTTCAAATGGTTTTCAATTGGATCCAATGGCGATGAACAATACCAAATTGACCGACCAACTTTACTTTATGAACGGTGATATAAGGATGATAAGGTTAGGTATTGGTTCCCATGATCCGCCAAAACTCGAGGGATCTACCCAGGACAATCCACTAGTTAGTGTAGAAGTCCTTAGGTATGATGAGAAAAGGAGAAAATGAGATATGGGAAGAGTGCGGACTAAGATCGAGCTAGTACTTGGAATAAACCCAACAAGGTAATAGCTATGAAGTCTCGGTAAGCATCCAAGGGGTTGAAGAATTAAAAGAATTGAATGAAAATAGGGTGAAAACAAATAGCCTCCATTAATTCAACCTTAGGGCGTAAACCGGTTCACTTCATATGCTACCGATGGTAACATCGGTATTGAAGACAAGACGTCATGGACCCAAAGGACGACCGCACTTCAACTTTCCAAACCACTCAAGTTCCTCTTAAAAGGACTTGTTTCATTCTCACGGGAACCGACATTATCTATCGACTTTCTCTTAGAGATTGTTGATATTGAAGAAGGAGACCCTCCCTAGTCTCCGACACGGGATCCAAATATGCACAAATTGAGTCTAGAGCCACGAGATCATCAATAAATCTCATTAGGACACTTTCAATGAAGACTCTCTTTCACACAATGTGGAAAGAGATTATATCTTGAGTCCTCGCATTATCCTTGTGGTATTGCCGTAACATCCGAGTGATGTGTTTACATATTCACAATGAAGATGGAAAGCCTTCGAGCCAACATCAAACAAGCTCCGGTAGGTGGCGTGTGAGATCTATTATATAGATCAACCATGTGACAACCGAATGTAAACAATGGGCGATTCAATCTCTTGAATCAAACCCGGTTCGAGTTATGGATTGACGGATACCTTTGAAAACCGGTCTTTGTGCTTAAAAACTCCTTTCTTTAAGCACATCGACCGTACTCATTTTTCAAACCAAAAGGTATTTTATGATTGATAATTGATTTCAATAAAACCTTCGTTGTATTGCAAAAACAATTTCTATTGAGCAATACACGATTGTTTTTCAAATCTCTTTTCATCAATCGCTGAACTTAAAATTACCGGTTCACTCACTCCGTGTTGTCTTCTTTGAGACGTTCCGGTTTGAGAACAAATAGAACAATGCGAAACCCTCGTCAAGGAGATTCTTAGAATCCTACCGATCACAGGCGATTTATATCGATCAACGAGGAACCGTGGGCGTGTACCTCAATTCAACGAAGTGATCAAAGACACTTTCGCGATTTATTGCTAACTGTTGTATACAGTACACCCGACGCTTGCGGTGATCGAATGAAGCGGTCAATCCATAGCCGCATGCTCACACTACACATTCATCTCAAAAGAAATCATGATAAGTGCATCAATGACTCGATATTTTCACTCCATGCTTCGCTACGCCGCCAATATCATGATTCAACAAATGCTTCCGCTACTCGATGAGAAGATATCATGATCCGTAATGTGAGCATGTCGGTCCCAAAGTCACAACACCACAATGGATGTCTCGAGATTGTTGATAGTGATGATCTCAAAAGATGGCTCAAATTTATTATCACGTGAATCAAGAAAAGACCTCCACTTGAAGTAACCAAACATGCAATGTGAAGAATCAATGACTACGAGCTTAGGAGCAAAGGACTACATCTAGAATACAAGATCAATTGTTAATGTAATATCTATTTGTATTCTATGTAATTTTGGTACATGATTGAGGTGACCTCCTTGGGGAGATTGTTAGGAATTAGAAATTCCCAAGATTAAAGAGTCGGTCACCTCAAGTATATGTAATCGTAGAAAGCTCGTAGTCGTAGTAATTCTTAAGTTTAGTAGTATTTAGATAAGTAACACCGTGGAGGACGGACGGGTCTTTACCCACCAGTATGCCCGATCCATGACCCAAAGTGTGGCGAGTTATGTAAGACTATAAATACTCTCTACCTTCCAAGGTAGAGTTGGAGCTCATAATAATATCTTTCACTTTCTCTCACTAAGTTCCCTAAACCTCTAACTTTCTCTCTCTAGAATTCCATCTATATGCTACTTTGTGTTATGGTTTGATGTGTATGTGAAAAGTAATATCTAACACATATTCACCACCCGGGTTCGAATCCAACTTCACGATTTTTGGAAAAAATAGCTCCGGAATTTATTTATGAATGCCAAAAGATTGCTAGGTGGCATGTGTTGCTTATGTGGAAATATGACGTGGCTTTATGGGATGCCAAGTGGCATTTTATGTGGCATGCCTCCTCTTATATATAATGTATAGATATATATGTATATATATATATATATATATATATATATATATATATATATATATATATAGAGGAGGCATGTTACGTCATAATGCTACTTGGCATCCCATAATGCCATGTCATATTTCCATGTCATCATTGTATTTATGTAGCATTTTTTATTTTTTTTAAATGACATGTGGCATTTTAATTAATATATGTACAATTTGTTTTAATAATTTTAAAATTGCTTTTGTTTTGTTATTTTGAATTTTAAAATTTTTATTAAAAAGAAGACATTTGTTGGAGTTGAACTTGGGTCATTCATGTGTTTTGTAAACAACTTACCACTAGAGTAAATTGTTTTTGATTTATATCTTCAAATCAATACAAATAAGGAGATTATTAAAAAATTCTGGAATTTATATTTTATGTATGTATTTTTTGAAGATAAAAATTAAAATAAATTATGATATATATTACTTAGAAGATAAATATACCATATATATTTTTAACCTATTTTTTTTGTGTATAAATACACCCTAATATCTTATTCCTAAACATAACGTAACTGGCGCAATGCAGCAAGTTATATGTACCTTTACTCAAGAAAACTCAAAAGTGAGGCAACATGGAGAGCTTATGAATACGGATCATTTGCTATCCAAGAAAGATCGAATTGCCTTTACTCGCCACTATTAATGCATTGTATCTTCTAAGTTCGATCGCATGGATCAAGACTTTGCATCCGTAAATGTATTTAGAACCACTTATACATAATCTCAACTTTCCAGTCTTAGGTATTTAAGTTGTCCCATTAGACCCGTTGCTATTAGCATGAATTTATTTAATTTACCTATTTGCGTAACTGAACTTTCTTACCTGTAAAGGAATGATTTTACATTGGTGTAGTTTTCCCATTAGACCCGTTACTATTAGCATGAATGTTTTTAATTTACCCGTTTGCGAAACTGAACTTTCTTACCCGTAAAGGAATGATTTTACGTTACCATTGCAAAGTGATGACATGAAAAAACTAACACTATATGTTTATTTTTATGGATTAAATTAGAAAAGATTATGTTGATTATGCAGAGTTTTGCTTCAAGACATTAGGAGACAACGTAGAGAACTTGATGACCTTTAACGAACCTAGAGTGGTAGCAACCCTATGTTATGAGGGGAGCTTCGTGTTTTACTTTTCTTTTATCTTGAGACAGAGCATACCAGTTACCAAATAGGTAGGTGAATAACATTGAACGTCAATAAGTGTTGCAACATACTTAAACTTTTGTATATAAATGTGATTACTAAATCTGTATCAGTAGAAGCAAAATTTGAAGAATACAAATGGCGTCTCTAGCTTTAAACCATATCAGTTCTCCCTCTATAAAAAGCCTAATCACTCAGTCACATACATAAACATTTTAATTTATGTTACTACTACTGCTACAATCATGTGATTGATTTTGTTTTTGTAGGCTGAAATTCGTGAGTTCATGCGTGATAGGAGTCTACAACTGAAAGCAAGAAGTCCAAAATATGGAAAGGTTTGACTTGCATTACTATTACTATTAGTTTAATATTATTAAAATGGCCTTTCCTTAATCTTAGCTCTTATCTTTTTTGGGCTATGTTGATTTTAAGCATGTAAATCTATAACTTTTTTCATGAATAACATGTTATCAAACAGGTTTAATCCTCTTCACATCTAGGATAGAATTATAGAGTAGGCTGGGAAGTTGAATGGATGGATTTTGACGAAGATGATGATTATTTTCATATAGTAGCTACAAAACAGGCTTCACAAACCTCATACTTGATTAAACTGCGTACTAACTTTTATAATGTATATTTGATATGGTTCTTATATGAGTGTTTAATGAGTAACTCCAAGAGGTTGTAGCATAATTCTTGATAAATAGAAAAGTGTGGTAATTGTCTTCCATACATATACCGCACACGTTTGTGTTTGCTATAATCTGTTAATTGTATAGGCGTCAATATAGATACTGGCAGGCTGCTTTCCTTGCACAAGATAAAAGATTGGATTCTATAATGTTATGTACATATGAGGTGTTTATGTATCTAGGAGAGAAATTAAAACTAAATTCTTGATAAATAGAAAAGTGTGGTAATTGTCTTCCATACATATACCGCACAGGTTTGTGTTTGCTAAGGGAGTATTCTATAATTTGTTAATTGTATAGGTGCCAATATAGATACTGACAGGCTGTTTTCCCTGCACAAGATAAAATATTGGATTCTCTAATGTTATATATAGATGAGCTCTTTATGTATCTAGGATAGAAATTTAAACTAACCCCGAAAAGTATGTCTGAAAAGGCAGTTGCTTTGGATGAGCTACAAGAGATGCATCAGCAGGTATACACTATGTTGGAAAATTTATTTGCATACTATTTGTACTTAGTATTGTATTTATTTTAGGTTACCAAAGCTTATAGAGTATCAAGTGCTCGCAATATCAGCGTACTTAAGGCCAATTAGACATTAAGCAATATGGTGTATCTTTAAGCAACAATTTTTTGCCCATTTTTAGGACCCAAATTTTGATCATGCAACTGGGTAGATTTTTCGAATAGCGATTGAATAGCAGCAATTAAACTACTGAAGTATATTGCTATCTTACGTGATAAATAGTAGTATATTGGCTGCAATGGGTATCGGCCTAAATTCGGTTGCTTAAGTGTGCATTCCACCCTATGCTTAGAGTTAAAAATTGTGTGTTTATGCCCATTAGCATTCAAACATTATATTTATCGCTTTATAATAAATATCTATAATTTCTATCTATAACATACTACTCTTTGCGTACTTGGATATACGTTTTGTGGCTGCAGGTGCATATTTATTTCATAGTCGAAATCTTTGTCATATTTGTGTTTACTATGTTTATCTCTCACTAATTTTGAAACACAAATGAATGAGGCAATGATTCTTCATGCCATTTTATTATTAAAATCTCAGCACTATATGGAAGGCAAGGCATGATCACATAGGTTACACTAATAATGAAGTATCTTTTGAATAAAAGGATTCAAGACTTTTTATGCATTACTTTGAACGATATTTAACCGACCATTTCCTTTCAGCTAATCGCAAGACTTTTTATGGATATTAAGTTGCCTTGCTTATTATTATGTGGCATGTTTCTATACAGGTGAAGCAAAAAACGAATGGGAAAAGGGCAGCTTTTGATCTGAAAAGTACAACATCTAATACCAGAAAAGTTACCATTTCATTTTTGGAATTTCAGCACCTTCGTATTATTGTTGTTCTTTCTCGGTATCATTTGAAAACACTTTCCTTTCTCAGCTGACCTGGTGCATTAACTTGCTTGTTTTTTTTACATCATATATAACCCACACAGTTTTCACTTGGGATGGTGATTGCAGATAGTATCGAAGCATTTTCGTGAAACTCATTGCCACTTCTGCTTTAATGAATTGCTAGCAGATATTGTTCCATGTCCATCCTGTCCAATGGCTTTATATTGCTCTCAGCTTTGCCAAATACACACTAGAGGGCCATTTTTTACAATATGACACAATAAATCATGAAATTGGTGTTGAATTGTCTACTGATCTTGAAAAGTATATTTCAAGTGTTACTAAAGCACCTGTTAATGACTCGTATATCAAGAAGAATGCCAACCATATACACGAATGTGGTGTAAATTGGCATGCAACATTACCAGCTGAAATAGTTTTAGTCAGCCTGGTTATAGTGAAGTACATAGAGCAGCAGCATGGGAAGTTTGGACAATTTTCCACTATCGTAAATTTGGTGCATATCATTTTCAGATTAAGCTGGTCAACAAAGATAAGGGAATAATGAAACATTTGTGTCTTGGGATGATGAATGTGGGTATTTTGATGATGGAAATGCTTACTGTGATGTTGGGGACTCTACCACACTTGTCTCTCAGCTAAGTCAGGTTTGTTCAAAAATTTATTTAAACCACTGAACTAAATTTATCAAAGTTACTAGGCTTTGAATATGGGTCAGCTATATCGGAGGAGCATATAATAAAGTAGTTGATTCCTTATCCAGGGTCACTCCTGGCCTCGTGGGATTATTTGCCACAATTTCTGACTTAAGCACCACCTTCAATATGAGTGGGAAGTAGATGACGTACTCAATACTATCTTTAACAGTTGGAAGAAAGCAAAGCATAAAATCCTGATTTACTTGGAAAAATGATAGGATTAGGGAGAATAATAAGCTGGTAAATGGTAACTTAAGTAAAACGGAGTATATTTCAATGTGGATGCGTTATTCATTTATGGGAGGACATTATGGGATCACATTCATTTCTCAAAGAACATTTTCTGCCATATATGTACCACAAATGCGTTTTTGTTTGAAACCAAAAGTAGAAATTCACAATGGCGAAGTAGCACTAAGAAACCTTACTATAGGCTTTTCAATTATTTATATTCCTCTTATGTTTTGTGTATCGTTTTATGTTGTGGAATATGCGTGATTTAAGAATGAACTAGGAATTAGGAAGTAGCTACCGAATCAATGGTCTAGCAATAGTTCGGATTAGAAAGAAGTCATATAACTCGGTAAATGGGAAGTATTCAATGGGATGATCTCTTTGCAATTGGTTTTGTTGATTAGAAACTAGGAGTCAATAAGATAGACCCGTACATATGAATAAATGGTAATAATGCAATTACTTTGTCTGAGACCACACTCCAAACCCCTAAATCTCTCACGTTCTTTATACGGGTCTAGGATTAAACATGCTTGTGCTAAAATTTCTGAATTATAAGCTCTTGATTTATGCAATTTGACAGGGATGTTCAAGCTAATTAAATGTGGTTTTCGTATGAATAGATTGTAAACACTTATTTGTGGCTTTCATTAGTCGTTATTTCAATTTAAAACATTCTTGACTTGGTTCCTCATCCTTACGTTATGTCTTTCAAATATTATAAAAATATCGTTTGATTGGGCAAGGTAACAACTAGGGTTGATCAAAATGGTCTGGGTAACGGACCAAAATGGATAATTGTTTATATAGGCAGGGTTGATTAAATTGGGTAACTGGTCAAATAATGGTTAATGGTTTGTACCGGCGGAATGACGAGTGTTTTTTGTTCAGATGAAATTATATCTCTGTTGTAGGAGAAACATATTAAAACTTTGGAGGAGACTTATGATATTTATCTTCTGCTACCTTGTGAAGATCCAGGAACTTGCCATTCATATTTGGGGATCAAAGGTAAAGATTTAGCTTTAATTTTGTTTTAATTTTGAATTTTTTTGGTATTGAGTTTGATGTATTGGCTACCAATGTGAATTGTGTTAGAAAATATCCAATTAGCCATCCTTTTTCCTTTTCATCAGGTATGCTACATGAGGTGAAACTAAAGTAGTGAAAATGAAAATAAATTTGGCTGGAGTTTACAAAGTTTGCAAAGAAGACTTCATTTAGGTAATTTTAGTTTTATGTGATATATTTTGGCCTTGGTTTTGGTGAATTTAGCTTTGTGAAATGATCAAAACAAGGGAACACTTTTAACTCACCCAATTTTAGCACTTTTTGTCACATTCTTATTAACCGCTTTGTACATGCCAATTAAGTCCTTCAAACCATTGTGCAAACACATACCATTATAAAGGGGCTTGTGTGTTCAGGTTAAAAAAACCCCATTATTAATAATATTCCTTTAGACAATGTAGATACTCCATAAGCTGTTTGTATTTTTACCAGACAGTGGCGATAACATATAAGAAGATGGTACGAGTGATACCACCACCCACAATCCATAGCCGTTTGTATCATCGGGAAATAACTCTACCAATAATTATTCCAAACACTCCAGCAACGACAACAAATGCACTCACTACCAGAGTTGTTGTCAACATAACAATCATTTGCATTGCGTTAATATAGTCTTATGTGTCATCCACATATTCCCTCAGCTGCATACAAACATTCATCTCAACGTAGTAAAAAATATTAAAATAAATTAGTCTCATTACTGAATCAGTGTATCTTGGATAGTATATTCAGAGTATCATCAATTTGAACAAGTAAGCCTTTATGAGCTAAGGCTGAAATTAATCATGGAGCATGTTACCGATCAAGAGATGAAAAGAAAACTTTACCCATTTTTACTATTTATTTCAATTTTTTTGACAATTGATAACAATGGTAGATAGATTGAGATCAAAGAACCCTAGGTATTGTATATCTACTTATTAACATGTGTTTTAAAGTTTTATAACTTTTTTAATTGGAAGTATTTTCTCTGTAGGTGAAGTGGATCACGAGCCTCAAATATTTTGTTGAAAGAGGAATTGACTTAACAAGAAACATCATCTAAGCACTTTTTTATAACAAGTTTTTTTAAGTGGGGTGAGAGACTTTGCATTTTAGCCGTCATTGTGTTCGACAAAGAGATATGGCGTTTATCAACGTTTGCAAGAAACAAAACTCATGTCAAGTGCAGCTTATTTTTGTATAATTTTGTGCATTGACTTAGTTTAGTTATTTTTAAAGCAACTCATGTACCGATTTTCTATCTTAAATTGTTTTTTACGTTTACGCAAGAAATACAGGCATAAAATAAAGTTTGAATCTCCCCATATATGTATACGGAAGACATTCAAAAATGAAATTATGAAACTATGTTTAAAGGTTTAGTCATGACGCGAAAGATTTTGATGTTGTTAGATACTTGGCAAGAGGCTTCTGGTGGGTGTAGAGGAAGGTATCCTCAGTATTGCGCATCATATGACGAACTCAAGGTGATTGATCTTCTATTTTTTATTTTATTTTTCGTGTTATTTTTTTAAAACAAAATAGAATGTTTATATGTGACATGATCTAACGGGTAAAATTTTGTCTTGTGACCCATGACATCATCCATTGAAACCAGTACATATAATATGTTAACCTTGCTATTTGTTTATTATAGTTTTGCTGACCTCCAAAAACCACAAGTTGAACTTGATGGAAGGCTTGTGCACCCATTGGTTAAAATGGTTTGATGGCTTTGTACAACACTTTATTCAGTTAGGCATAACTGTTTAGCCATGTTTATACTAAAACCAAAGAAAACAGACATGCCTTTTGGTAATTCGAATTAAAAAATATTTTATTTTTATTTGTAAATATAAATTGAAGATAATTCTTAAAATTTTGTAATTTGATATACTCCGTATGTTTTTTGTTTTGGCGAGACATGTGGAGCATTGGTTGCATGTTTGTTGGAATGGTGAGGCTCTCAACTCTAATAATTTTGTTGTATATATTTATGATATTGTTGACCTACATAATATCTCTCTTTACATGCAACAAGTTCTGTTTCATTAGCTGGTGATCAACAAAGCAGCAAGTTTTAAAATTTTCACACTTTTTATGGTTTTTATGGTGTTTTTTTAAGGTGGTCGGAGCATTGGCCGGTTAGGTTGGACATCAATCGCATTGTGTTATTACGGTTAGTTCAGGTAAATATTTCATGTTTATTGTTTTCTTTACGGTTATGGAAAATTATAAAAATAAAATACTGACCAAAGTATAGATTTTAAAATTTGTGAATGTGAAAGGCCGCCTTTTCTTCATTGACTATACTAATGAAAAAAACTTTAAACTCATTGCTTGATGTGTTTCAGAAAATAAACAGTGACAATCCAAATGATTAATCAAAGTACTTTTCATAATATCTTATATATATCTACACGGCTATCCACTGAATTAGTGTATTAATGGGATTAATAGGCATACTTACCAAGTCAAAAGCTTAAGGAGCTGAGATACTTGAGAGTTAAGGAACTAAAAAATAAGAGAGGTGATCGAAATGGTCATAGATTACCTTCAGACAGAATATATGACTATGACACATATAATGATCTTGGAAATCCTGATAAGGGAGCTGAATATGCAAGGCCAACCCTAGGAGGTGAAAGAAACCCATATCCTAGACGTTGTCGCATAGGAAGTCCTACTACAAGTACCAGTGAGTGTTTTTAACCCGCAATTAATCTTAGTGAAATAAAGTGATATTAATAAACCCCTGAAAACCAATCTCATTTACCAATATTATGTAGATATAAGAGCAGAAAAGCAAGTGAATACCATTATTTTTTCAACATATGTACCAAGAGATGAAGCTCTGGAGGGAACATGACGTACATAATGTTCCAATCTAAGGGGTATGTATAGGAATGTACTACAAGATGGTATGAGTTTAAACATGCATGAAATGTTAAAGGTTTTGGATGTCAGTGGATCTATTGAAGAAATGTTCAATTTTGGGACTCCAAAAACCATGCCAAGTTAATCAAGTAGTTATTTTAACAAGCATTACAAACCCTTTCTTGATCATAAACCATAAACATCATTGAATTACCAAGAAACTCAACAAGCTATATACGAGATGATGAACTTAATTGGCCACCAAACTCTTGCATGGGTGAACCCTATTAACTTAGAGAAACTGAAGGTATGTTCATAAAAATAAAAACCAAAAATCAAAATACTTACATGCTTTTAGCCGTTTTATTGATTATGGTAACATCAATTATAGATCTTAACCGTTTCAGTTAACTTTTAATTACTTTTTAGTATATATTTGTTCTACTAAATCCTAAAAATAAAAACCACAAGTCATACCCGTCCATCGGACGGGTTTTGCCACTAGTCTATACATTATATATAAGAGGAGGCATGCCACGTCATAATGCCACTTGGCATCCTGCCATGTCATATTTCCATGTCATCACAATTAGAACCAACTAAGCATGGATTAAATGAGCTAAAATTCGGTATTAATTTAAAAAAATGACAGCATACAAGATCGAACCCTGAGTTTTTTGAAACATAAATTCACATATAACCACTAGACCAACACATCTTTTGATTTAAATCTAGCAAGTCTAAATCTTTAAAGGTATGCAATAAATTATTACTGCTAATCCTAATACAATTAATTGGAATACGCATTTAAAATGATATAATTCAATTTTAATCCTTTTTCTCAAAACCCTAATGATAAATCTTTGTTTCCTTTGCAGCCTTTTTCTTAAACATATCAAAGAAGATGTATCAGAGAAATCTCTGCAACTATCCATGTCCCTTCATCAATCTTTAAACACGTTTGAGGACGGTGAAGAAGTTCCTGTTGGCAACCATATGCAACTCTTTGCCGACCTGTGTACGTGAGGGTTAGAGAAAAAATATATATTATGCATAGGTGAAGCGGCTTCAAAGTCGCTTCAATCAAGTTTAACTTCGTATCCTCAAATCCAAGGTGATTAATCTCAACACCAATTATGTTATTCTATCATATTGTAGTTTATATAATTGTAGTTATCTGCCATTATGTTGAGCTAATAATAAAATATTTAGGCGTGTTTAAAATTAACTATATGCGTATTAAATCTTAACCAAGCACAACTGTGGGTAGGTTCAAGGGGATGTGTTTAGAGGGTGTGTTCAGGGGGTTGGTTCAGGAGGTGGGTTCTAACCAAAACACAATTTAGTTTCACGTTAAAATAATCACTTTTAAATATGTCGGTTATTGAAAAGTAGTAGGCACTTGGGATAAATATTATTTGACATTAATAAACATTTTAGAGTTTGGAAGGAGTAGATTCAATAATAGTGTATGTTAATGTTCTATTATGTTTGTAGATTGGACCGAGAAGTCAGAATGAGCAACCAAATCATTAGTCAGTTTTGGTTAGAACCAAAGGATATGCATGGCTTGATTCTTGACAATCTCACTTGCGCCAAGACCGGTAGCTACCGACCGCTAAAGTGTTAGAAAAGGCATGTTTGGGTAAGTCAAATGTTCAATTACGTATATACTCTGTCATTCTCCATGATTTTGAACTAAGTTACATTGTTTTAGCAGATTCTAGGTCACTATCAACCACAATTTGCCCGACCAGACCGTGGGAATTGGATTCGATCGACATTGCAACGTTGGAAGCCAAACTTGTAACATTTTGTGGAAAGCTCTAGGTTTCAATGGCAAGAAAATTGTTTCCTACTTTTAATTTCAATGGCACATGCTAGGTTTAATTCGATGTTTTAATATGTTTTTATTAATTGAGTCTTCTTACACATGCTTTATATAGATTTGTTAATTTTGATTCATTAGTATAAATCGGTTTAGTTAAAATACCAATAGTCTTGCTTTATATGCACAGTTATTATGCTTTTATAGGTGTATTCTCATCGGTCATTATTCATTTTTGGTGGTTCATGTAGGTATGTGATTTCTGTTATCCTTTCTTTAGAGTTCATAACAGTTTGGTATGTTTGGTTGGGTGGCAAGGATGCAAAGGGATGCCATAAGACACAGGTGAACATACAAGACTATGACAACGAAAGAATGGCACGAAAGTGGCGCATGAAGCATACAGAGGGGTTTTTAATGGATTCGTTAGACGTGAAATTGATGTGCCAAAGGGAATATGTATACAGAGACTATTGGGGGAAGTCGATACAAGAACTTGACCTCTCTAATTGTCAGTGGTGCACTTCTGGTTAGAGACTCCTTCCTGATGATGTAAGTGTCTATCTGTTTCTGCCCTTTTGGAAGTTTTCAAGTAATTTGTTTGTGAACCTGACAATGTGTATATTTTTTTCTCTTACATAGAATCCGATACCATCAGTAAGTCAGGGATCAGAGCTAGGTTCTCAAGTACTTAATGATCTTTGGGTATCTGTAACTTCTGGTAGTGAGGATTATTCCTTCAAACATATGCATATAACTCAGTAAGAAGAAAACCTGTTCAGCTGTGAGGATTATAGGTAAATTCTCGGCTTTATCCTCAAGAAAGGATACATAAATGACAATGATCTGATTAATGGCAACTTAAATTATGAAACTCTAACGTAGTTTATTGTTTTTTTAAAAAATAAAGGTCCCTAATGTTAGCTTTAAATAGTTCAAGCAATTTTATGTATCCTTAAATGATGAGTTTTGTTGCAGGCTTGCAACTCTTTAATTTTAAACTCTGCAAATAGAGGACCAAATGCACGGGTCAACGAGAAAGTGGATGGTCCAGCCACCAACTTAAATATTGGTATGGAATACTGGAATGGTGCAAATTTACCCAATATGCCTGCAATGCATGGGAAGGTAGCTTCTGGTCCAGTTGAGGGGGAATGGCCACTGGGGCAAAACCATTTTTAATCAGTAGCAAAATCAAACTCAAATAATGAGGTATTTATTCTTCTGCTATTTTATATTTTGAAGTGATATGATAATGTGTAAGGGCCTTCTATTATATTTTTTAACTTCATTGGTGCTATGTTTCTGGATACAGGAATCTATCGTCTTTTGGATGACCTTCAAGGTGTAACTCATGTTCAGCATCTATATTTATAGGAAAGGGTATGTTCAACAATTCATATACTAATCATTCATTACATTTTGAGATGATTAAAGATTTCAAATCAGTGTATCTGAACTGAACAATAGCATATAACATCAAATGGAAGAACATCACAAGAATACCTTTTCATCAACAATATCTTCAAATTTGAATATGGTATCAGCCAATCGATGGCTTTTTAAACATGTAAACCTATTAAGAACACAAAACACAAAACTATAAATATGAATAAATACGAAACTCGACCTAAAAGTAGGGTGCCTCTTTTATGAAACAAAGAATATAGTTGGTTTTACATTGTTGAATTCATTATATAAAGAATTTGTAAATAAAAAACTATTTACAGCAAGTTGACAAGAAAACAACATTTACCACTCTACTCAGATTATTGATCATAATCAAGTACAATAAGGGTAAAAATTAAGATAAAAGCGTGAAAAACTTACTTGAACGTGCATTCAAAGAATGCTTCGAGAGTATACCCGGCATAAAAAAAAAGAAAATTTGTGAAATCAAGCTTATGTTAAATCAATCCTGTTAAAATTGTTACCGTTATATGTTTTGACAGTTTTGTAGTTCGCATCGGTTCGAGGTGACAATGGTAACAATGAATTTTCTGCATGGGCTGTTACATATGCTTCCGGATCAAATTCTGCTCCCACTGATAATCGTTTCACATCTACTACTTGTCATTTAATTGGAGGTGATATCCGTTAGTATTTTAGAATGAGCAGATTCTTATGTCGTTAGGATGCATTTTCGTGTGTCTATTTTCTATTTTTCCATGAACTTTGGAAATCAAGGTTCTAATACCCACATCTAAAGATGTAAAATTAATATACAATTTTTACAAGATGTCCTGTATATATCTATATATAAGAGTTACATGATTATGTGATGTGGGTATTGCTTAAAAGCTGTTGAAATTGATTTATTCTAAGCTGCTTTTAGTGCTATTTCGAAATGGTGTCAAACTCGATAAAATGTGTCTTTTCGTCTCATGATCGAGAAACAAGATGCCAAAAGGCATTTTTGTCTAATGGCTAGGTATTACTAGCGGCATATGATTTATTAGTGGCATTAATCGATGTTGAAAACCTTGACAATAACGATGTGGTAAAAGATTTTTTTTTTTACAGTGCGTTTATAGAGAAAATATGGTAAGGAATTCACTCCCGACCTCCAAAACGATGGAAGGTATATTGTTCTCCACTTAAGGTTCGTTAGTGTAATATTGGAACAACTACCAATGACCCGCTCATGTTATAGCTATAAAGGGCTTATTAATCTCTTTGTTTCTTTAATATGTTTCGAAAGAGAAAGATGTTGTAACGGTGTTCTATTTGTTATGATTATTCATGTCTTGTGATCTCTTGATTAAGCCACTTATGCTCTTGGGATTAATTCGCCCACCGATCCAATCTTACCCGAACCATGGAAGGGTTTAATTGATGGAGTGCAGGAGCGAAGTACTATCGAAATTATTGGTACGTTGTTTTTACCTTGTCCAAACACACACTTTTGTTAATATACTTTCTAATGCATTTATAATATACTAAATCAGAATTTTGCTAACTAATGATCACTTAATGTGTTACCAGATGTTTCCCAAGCCAACACATGAAACATTTTCACAAAAGTCGATCGGACTTTAAAAAGATTATATATTTAATACGCATATAGTTTAAATTTTTTATACTATATGATTTTTGTTTTTTTTTAATATTTGGGTTCCATTATGGATATTCGTAAAAGTTGATCAAATGTTGGGCTTTGGATAGGAATATTCATAAATTTGATCAAAGATTGAAGTTATCAATATACCTAATGTTGCCTTCATAATGCACTTTTAGCTTCTATGACGAAAGAAGAAAATGTATGTCAAGTTGTAGCCGCATTATGAAAATGCTAATAGACCTCAGATTCTAAACACATTAAGCTTTTAGAATGTTTTTGAGTCGTGTGAATTGTATATTTGTATATATCATATGATAATGTGACACTTCTATTCGACAGGTTGCAAGGTGCTTCTCATGAAAGTACCAATTTAGGAACTTAATATAATCATGGTGAATGAAAGGGCAATATAGGACGTGGTGGACTTTTTCTGTGGACATATTGCACAGTACATGAGGTATTGCAGAACTTACCCAACCGAACACCATGAACCATTACTCTATTAGCCCTTCTATCCAAGTTACGCTTTGTTAAAAGAAGATGTCCCTTCGATTTCGTGTTAAATAAATTCAGACAGTAAAAACTATTTTACATCGAAGTGTTACTTTTAAGTATCAAATGATTTATATTCATTCAAGGGCAATAGTTAATTTCAACCTTTTCTTATGTCATCTGTATTTTTATGTTATTTTTGTAACCGGAATCCCCATGTTGGTCTATAAGCTATGGCCCGATTATCTTGGGCATAAAATAAGGTTAGAAGATGTTACAAGATGATTTTTTTATGTGCCCGTTTTGAGCCATTAAACCCGTTTGACATGTTCCCCTCTTTTAGCTAAAGTATTTGGTCTAGCACCATTGACGTGTTTGAAATAAAACACAACCACAATCAGCTGATTTGTAAGTGAAATGTGTACATACTTAATGTATGTTTTTTGTTATTTGAAATTTTGCAGGTAATGATCTAGACTCATAACAAGATGAACAATTGAGGAAAGGATGATGGAGATGACCAGGAGAAGATGTTTTTAGAGCATTTAGTTGTTGGAAAGCTCAAAAATCAAAACATGAAATAAGTGCCACAGTGGGTTTGCTCATTCCTCTTTTTTGAATGTACATATAGTTTAAACCGATAGATAATGGCTCCTGAAAATCTTATAGAGGTATATAGCTGTGGGCATGCGGTTATAGCAGCCCACTAAAGAAAAAACAAAAACTGATCGTCCACTCTGCTATAACCGAATGAAACGTGCCAAGCAACCTCTGCACGGTAAGTAAAGCTTCTCAAAATTGCTGCGCAAATAGACTAAAGTCATTACCAATTTGTAAATCTTAACTGATTCGGGGCAACATATTGACTACTTTCTAAAGAGTGTTCACAAGTCATTTTGAAATAGGATTAAGCACCTGAAATACGTTGAACCAAAAAAGAGATATGGCGATCACATTGAACAACCGTTATCCAATAGACGTTGCTCCGAGAGACTACCAATTAGTGAATCTGGTATTGGTAAAAGCAACAATGGTGTTCGTCATGCAGTGTCTACAACACGCTTTTCCGATGGGCGGTGTAAGCAACTTCGAACAATGGGTTCCGGCTCTGCCGATGAAAATGGTATGTATAGTATTTTGTTAATGACTAAAAATATTGATTAATTTGCGACTTCAAATCACCAAGGCGGGTGAGGGGCTACGACATGATCTTATTTAAAATATGTAGAACCGCATTTACCAAGTAGCAATGACTAGGAAACTAATTTGACTTTGTTTGTATTTTTGATATGCATTTCATTAAACACATAATTTCTATTACGGTGACTCTAAAAGTTGGAAAAAGGTGGAAATATGGAACCGACATGATACAAACACCGCACAAGTAAACGTGCTCAACCAGTATCAAAGACTTTGAAAAAACTTTTAGAACAATAGTATGAGAAAAGGTGCTTTATAAGAAAACTATAATTTTAATTTTGTGTTTTTAGAAGTTAATTTTTCATTAATCGTTCACCTGTTAGGGGTCAACATGAGAGGCTGCACTTTCTTCAATTATTCAGATATTTAGCTTTGGCTATTAGCACAAATTTGTTGGGCAAAAGTCAGTATTTTTTTGGGGTATTTTGTACTGTAGACTAATTGTATATATTGACTATCGTAAGGTATTTTGTATTGTTAGTGGTTGCATACCTGTTATTGTTAGTGATGAATTAGAGCTTCCTTTACAAGGAATACTTGACTATCATAAGGTAAGTGCGCCATTTCCAATCGATGAATCATCATTTGGTGTCTCTTGAATTTGTTACAGTATCAATAACCATAATCACTCATTGCAGATTGCTTTGTTTGTTTCTTCAAGTGATGCTACGCAGCCAGGCTGGCTTTTGGCGTATCTAAGAAGTATTAAATCTACGTAGATAAAATAAATTCAAGATAACTTAGCTAAGGTTTGTGACTATGCAAACACTAATTCTGAATCATGTTTTAGCATTGAGTTTCTTGGAAATATACTGATATAAAACACATCAGTATATCTCAATCCCCGCAAAAAGTTTATCCGTGATACGTTTAATAAAATCTCTTGGCTGTACCACTACATATTGTGTTATCATACATCAATGAATCCTGAATTCAGGTTGACACACTGCATACTTTATTAGATAAGTTTCATAATTGACTAAATGGAGCAAGTGTGTGAACTTCACCTCTGAGCCTGGTCGTGTAAGGGAAGTGGGATATTCCAGAATAAATGAAAAACCAATATCTAAAGAAGGTTGTGTAGGAAACGATTGACCTTTGATATATTTTGATTTCAGTCATGTTTTGTCTCTGACGGGTCAAACGACAAGAATTACATCAAAAACATGATTAAAAATTGTAATAACTACTATGTTTTAGCCATTGATGTATTTTTCTTTTATCTTTATTAGGACTTGGTTGATTGCATTAAATATTAATTCAATCAAGATGGGTTATCTTTTATAATTCTTTGTCGTTGGGTATGTAACTGTGTTTAGAAGATATCTGTAGTGTCATAGTTTTGGTCGAGGCAGATGGTTACTTATTGAACTTTCTTTTGCTGATTACTACTATGTTTTTCATGTTTCGTTGGTGGAACTGTTAGTAGCGAAGAATCCTATTGGTGCTCACCTAAATGGCATGTCAGATCCTTATGCAATCATCACTTGTGGTACAGAAAAGCGGTCTGGGTGAGTTATAGTATCAGTCGGTACCTATAGCACTTAAACTTATATGAATTTCAGTATGAAACAAGTTAACTGTTATTTAGTGTTTTGTTGTAAATATAAGTTTAAGTGCTATGGGTTTCTTGCATGCTTAAGAATGCCTACAATTATGTAATTTTTGTAATTGTTAATTCTGCAGCTCGATGGTTCCCGGTTCAAGGAATTTAATGTGGGGAGAGGAGTTCAATTTTTATGTTGATGAACTTCCTGTAAAGGTACTTATTCAGTGTTTTGGAAACCTTGAATGTATAGGATATAGGAAATTGCAGATAGTATACTTGCACATCATTTTTTCCGTATTTAGTCAAACTACTTATAGACACAGTTCTATTAGTCTATCTGATCAGTTTTATAATTTGCGGATATCTGGGTGAACTCATTTATGTTGGGAGCAATAGCGATGAGCGGTTGAGAGCATTCTATTAATAAACATAATTATCATTATAAGGTACAATATAGATGCATTTGAAACAATTATTCATGAAGCTTTAGACCCGAGTTTATGTTTTATTAAACTATACTTAGATAGAAAACTGTATGCTATGCTTTACATGTCTAACTCTACATCTTCATTTAACTAATGAAAGTAGTTTTGTGGTTTATTTTTTATAGTAATCATCATTCATCATTGGACAGATTAATGTAACAATATATGACTTGGGATATAATTTGGAAAAGCGCAATTCTTGGTTCGGTGACCATTCCTGTTGATGGTGGAGGGCAAACTGGTGCATTATGGCATCTCTTGAGTAGTTCGCCAGGACATGTGATATATATTTTGCTTTACTTTCTTTTCTTTTTAGTTGTGTATGTATTCATATTAGCCTCTTATAGTGTTTAACCAAAGATGTTTGAAGCATTATATCTCAGGTTTGTCTCCATATCAGAACAATTAAACTCTCCACGAACTCTTCCAGGTAGCATGCTGCTTCAATAAATTTTTGCTAAATATTTTGTCTTTTGTATGAACTACTATTGGTACTGTTTGCTTTGCAATATTAGTGTTTCATAAAGACTGCTCAATTGTGTTTGTGAGAGAATCTGTTAAAAGCCTCTTAATGATATATGTATACTCTTAATATGGGCTTTTATACAGCAGAATACAATAGACTTCAAGATATTTAAAACATCAATGTTTTTTTGTTTGGATCCCTATTTCCTATATGTGTTTTGTTTCCATTTAAGGTAGCTATATCTTTTTTTCTGCACACCTATTGATATGCGTGGCTGGTTTCTGATTTCCTGCACTGTCAACAGTGCTGCATTTTATGATCAACCTTTTGGTTAACTTGTGTATTAGGTTAATCACTACACTAATGGTTATGGTTGTCCTATATTTCTATGGAATCTCTGTTGCTAGAAACATAATGGCAACGAGTTTGTGATCTTTACTTGAGAAACACATCCCACTCTCATTGCATTTCCTATGTACAAGAAGAATAACTTAAAAGTTTAAAGGGTCAACTGGGCTGAAAGTCACCAACATTGTACTTTAGATAAATACAACAAACTATATTTTTATGATAAACTTAGATTATTATTTAAATAATATAGTTACAGATTTGAAAAAGTCATTATAACACCTAATGAGGAGGAGCTGATCTGTGCATTTAGAAATCACCATAAGATGGTGCGTAGAGCACTAAAGGTATACCATGCATTTATGTATAAGTGAGTAATGTTTTTACTTATGATTACAAAAATGATTGTACTACAATTATAATTTTAATTTTCGAAAACAAACAGTTAAGGAGGTTGTATACAGTAATACTAGAGTTGTGTGACTTTCAACTCATTTGACCCTTTTGACCCATTTAAATAAATTTTCTGATTTGAGCCACTCATGAGTAAATGGGTTCATATGAACCCTTATTTGTAGCTAATTATAATGTACAATTTCAGTGGCCCATCTATGCTTCCCTTTAATCCCGATTAGGCAATTTTAGTAAATTCGAGAGATAAGCTCAGTACTCCATTTTTCATTTAAATTGTAGGTACCAGTATGTATAGTTTGTCACACCCCAAATTACATGTTTTGCAATGAATGGAATACCTTGGGAGGATCATAGCATCAAAGTTAAGATTATATCGAACGACCTAAAGTGTCGCTTTGAAAATATCGTTTGATTCATTAAAATAATCGAGTTTACAAAGTATAGGTCCCAAATGAAAATCAACATGTGCGGAAATAAGTTTGTTACAAGCCAAACGTTGTTTTTAAAGTGTATAAATCCCATGTGAGACGCGTCACCACGACTCTATGATAAGTCCAAATGCATGCCATGAAGTGAATGCCTTAAATACCGAGATAAAACATGTTAAAAGTGTCAACACAAAGGTTGAGTGAGTTCATAGAGTTTGTGTTGAAATGTAAAGCCTTTAAAGAATGTTCATGCAAAGAAAGGCATTGTAAATCCACTCGGCCCAAGTTCCGCCCATACAAAACTTGCAACTGTGTGTTTACAACCCATCGCCAAGACATAGAATTGTCAATCTTGTTTGTAAGTAGGACATATGTGCATACGATATATACATGTACTTAATGCAAAGAATCACAACAATCGAACCTCTTGACAAGTCTAAATTGTTTGTTATGTTTCATTGAATAATGATTATATTCACCCCATGTCACGTCATCAAGGACCCAAGGGTGGGGGCCACCGATAGTACTATCAATACCTCTCTGCCGCCTCCGCAGAGTTAACCAATTGCTAAAGTATGTATGTTGATGCATAATTGAAAACAAGTTTAGCACATTAAGGCACATATCGCAATAAACCACACATAATGTCCAAAGTGTATAAGTATAGTGTAACACAATTGTATAAATGGTTTGAGTATTCGCAAGAGTGAAACAAGTATTTAAGCATGTATCTCCCCAAATAGTTTTAAGAATTTAAACGAGTAAAAGCGGGTATGAACTCACAGAATCGGTAAAGTTTTGAGTACTTGTGAAAGTAAATGAAAATAGTCGAGCATGTATCTCCCCAAAAGTAATTCAAAACGATAAAAGTAGGGCTATGAAACTCACCGGTATGATTGATATGCTAACAAAATGAAGTGCACTAAAATGAGGCTCGGAAACTATTCGCGACCTAAAATGAATGTCATGACTTGAGTTATGATATGTTGTCGTGAATCGTGATACAATGTCGTGCATGCAACTCCATATGATATCCATACCACTTGTATGCTTTGGAAATAATGTTTATCGTCAAAATATATGTTTATGACATCTCGTCAGATATCAAAATACTCTACATGTAGTTATGTTGAAACAACCCCTACAATAGACGCAAAGTGGTGCACACCGAAAAGTGTTAAGAAACGAACTCAACAGTTTTGGAAAGCTTGTATCATTACCTCAAAGTTTTAGTATTTAAGTTTACATCCTAGAGGTCTCGATCACAAAGAAAAATATAGGTTAAGTATTGTACTTAAGTCCAAAATATAGTTTAAGGGTGGTTTTCGCCAAGTTTGAGTGACTATATTTTATTCGTTATAACTCCGCTCAACAAACGGTTGGACATTTTGGAAAATATGCCAGCGAACTTACTTTTACTAGAAGACATCACGTTATAAAAGTTCTACATCATTGTTAAAAACGTCCGCCAACATGGTCCTTTAGTTGCCGTAGTATGTTTTAATAGAGAATATATTAATTTTGCTAATAGAATAAAGTTACGGCAACTTGGTTTATCGCGTGTAATTTACTCGTTACAAGTCCGCTTTTCTCGTTTATATGTCCTTAGATTCGTATCAAAGTATACTAATATATTTTTGATAAGTCGACACAATTTATAAAGCTTAAGACTCATTTTTGACTCGTAAGAGTGACATTTTCATGCTTGAAATTTCAAATTAATAGTTTTCATCGCCAAACTTGAAAAATTCATATCTTCTTCGTTATAGCTCGCTTTAATCCGCTTCAAGCGCCCACGTTTCGTTTTAAAGTGTATTTTCTAAATATCTAGCCCAAAATATTATACCCACTGTCGGATTTTCCCAGAATTAAAAATATGGACAGACCCTATTTAAAACTTGTCGAATTGAGTTTTTCTCGCGCCAAACCTATTCTAATCCATTCAAAACAACTCCGAAGCTATTCTAATCCTACCATACACCTTCTTAGGGTGTCATGGGTTCCTAGACATCACCAAAAATAATATATAACAAGGAGTAATTATAGGATGACTTATATATTCATAACTCTTAAAAATCAATGAAAAAGTGGTACAACATCATATGACTTGCATGTTTTTGCTCAAATATGATAAAATGAATATGAAATAAATATGCAAGATGAAAAATGGACATGAGATGCTTACTAGAATAATTGATGAGGTTTATGAGAACAAGGGTTTTCCTAATCACCCTAGGTTTTTATTGCAAAACCTAAATAAAGAGTGATGCTAGAGTGTTAATTAACTTGACTTGAGAAAAAAAAATGATCTTCTATGCTTCTACTCCAATGGCCGGTTCATATGCATAAGGAAGAAGAGAGAATTTTGTTTCACACCTTGATATTATGTTGTATGTGTAATAATATTTACTTTATTAAAGGTATGCAAGTATTATGGTATACATAAGATATTTTGGACTCAAAAGGTATTGAGTCATGCATTTTTGGTCGACAAAGAGAATAGAAAAAGAAAGATGGTGACTTTTCATAAAGTAGATGCATTGTTTGATAATTGTAGTGCATATTAGATAAGTAAAGTAGTTATTTAGTGTAGCGTTAGCTAAAAATAAATTTTAACGGAACAAAATAAAATATACCAAAGCCATAAAATTATAAAATACATTTCTTGCAAGTATTGAGTGAATAAATATATATCGAGTTGAATTTACTAAAACCATGGTAATTTATATAAACATAACAATTTATATACTGAAATAAATTTAAAACATTGGGTAAACTAATAATAATATTTTATAAACTTAATATGAGTATAAAAATATATTGTGATAAATTTTGGAAGTATCGATCAATTGTTCAAAATAATCTTTCGCGATAGCGTTTATTTAATAAGAAAATAAACGTTTAATGAAAATGCAAAACAATGCACGAACCGATTTGAAATGGTGAATTTTGAGTTTGAGAAATGACCGAAATTGAGAATTGTGACATAGTTCTTTGATATGAGTTGAAATGGGTCAGTTGGGTTGGTGAAGCCATGCTTTCCAAATGCATTAATAGTGCTTCGTGTTTTTTCAAATAAAATGATCTAAGAAGTTTTATGCCTTAATAGTACACCTCACGCAACTTTTGACCTATTTGACCGTTTCCTTTAAACATGTTAGTCATAACAATAATTGGCCATTTTGAGCGCATGTCTGTAAACCCACAAAACAACGGAAAGGATATATAACTCTTGACATTTGAGAGGAACCAATTAGGATGCCAATAAGACACGATTATGAAATATAAGCATAAGGTCGTAAACAAGCTTAAACAAATATACGAGGGTGACGTTGTATAAAAAGAACCTGGAAAACGGAAATTATGAACTGTAAGTCTCTTCACCAAGTCAATGAAATATTGGATGTTTATTTGTCAAATATGGCTTTAGACTTGGTGGACGGTTTGACAGCTATGAAACTAATATTATAATTCCGATCTTAAAAGCATAAATGTTTTAAGATGAAGTTGAACTGAATACGTTGGTCATAATATGTTGCTTTTGTAGCTTTAGATTGCAAAAAAGTCACTTCAGTGGACGCAAATATTACATATATCTAGGATTAAGATATTGCTGCTAAAGAATTCTTTTTAGCACAAGAAGACCCGGATAAGATACTTGATCAGTTAAATCAAAGCCGGAATGGTATTTCTCCAATAAGACTTTGATACGACTTAACAGAAGATAAGTAAAAAATGTTGCAAAGAACAACTGTTTCACTTCTGTTTGAACCATTTCCCAATACCTCAACAATATACCTCAACAACTGCTTTAGTCCATCATGATTTATTATAACCTTTTCGCATTCAGATGCTTTGATAGCTTCAACAAACCAAGAATCGCGCTTTCTTGAACTGCTGCTTCAAATGACGAAAGTAATTTCAACATTAAAGGGATCACTCCACTTGGATTAAACAAAACCAATTTTATATATTCGGTTTTACAATCAACTTGATCACATAAGTCGCTTTACTCTTCAGTTTCACCGTCCCATTTCGCAATCTTCTCACCAAATACTCAATTAGAAACTTAATCGCCTCAGCAGATACATGACTCCCTGGTAAAATAGTCGAAGAAGTATTGCTTTTAGCCATTTTATGTATTATGGTAACATCAATTATAGATCTTAACCGTTTCATTTAACTTTAATTACTTTTTAGTATATATTTGTTCTACTAAATCCTAAAATAAAAACCACAAGTCATACCTCGTCCATCGGACGGTTTTGACACTAGTATATATATATATATATATATATATATATATATATATATATATATATATATATATATATATATTCACCATAACATGTTTGTGTAAAATATTGTTGCCTAAAAGAAAATATGTAAAATGTGATTTTATGTGTCTAAAGTGGTTATTTTATGTGTTCTTGGAATTCTATAAAAGTTAGTGATAAAAATATGTTATCATATTTCTATATAATTTGTATTAAATTTTTTGAATAAAGATTGAAGTTAGGAAAGAATTTGTGGAAGTGTTGGTTGTGGAAAGTGGAAAAATAGGTTTTAAGTATAGATTTATAAGATTAGTGTGTTGGATGTCCTAAAGGGTGAAATCAAAAAAAAATGGGTTAGAGATTTGCAACAATAGGTTAGAAAATAGAAAATAGTCTTATTAAGTTTTCCGTGGCCGCTTGAATCACTAAAACGGAGCTATAACGAATAAATTACGACTAAACGAAGTTTGGATAAAATATAAACTAGTGCGTAAAACAACTTAAAATTTTCCAAGTGTCGGTCCGAATTTCTTAGCTAAAATGTTGTGAGTTGTTTTCTTAGGTATAGAGTCCGAACCACAAAAATTTGCACAAGGAGTGTGTAGTACTTGCGACCCGCTTTCAAAAAGTCCAATCGAGTCAATCGGAGTTATTATGAAAACGTTACACCCTTGCAAAGTCGACAAAAAGCGCTTGTTTTGTCGAAACAAACTGACATCACTACTTGATGGCCATTTTATGCACGATAGAGTCCGTTTGAGACATAAGGCCAAGAAGCACTTATGTAGTATTCACAATCCACTTTACACAATAATTGAAATTGGTTAAAATGTTGAAAAATGAAGGATTTATGAACCGTCAAAGTTGGGCAAAAGTTATTTTTAAACGTTGTTGAAAACTAATAATACTTACTAAACTTTGACGTAAAACATATTTTTTTTCCATATAAAACTTAAACCGAACATGTATTGGTGATAAAAGCTTATAAAAACTCATATGCATATCATACGTAACATGTATACGACCTAAAACACCTTATTATTTAATTAGGTTACGATTAGCATGTTCACCTCGTTTTGTGTGCCATCACTTTATTGCCGACATTTATCATTTGTTTGAGGTTAGTTTCATAGCCCCGTTGCTTTACTTGATATACTTACTTTGGGGTGAGAATACATTGCTCGTTTTTACGTTTTGAACACAAGTACATTTACTCGTTTATGGACTGGTCTAAGTACCCATTAACCCATGCTTTACATTTTGCCCCTTATCATGAATCGTTAATTACTTTGTAAGCACGAATGTTATGGATAGATCTATCGGGTTGACTCTCCCCGTCCGGGTAAGTAGTGCTTACTTGACTAGTACGATGTCAAACGGACGCAGCTTCATTTGAGTTTGTTTCCGGTGGTCTTGGGTTAGACACATGCTTGGGGGGTATACTTATGGTTATAACGCATTCAACGCTTCGGTGTCATGAGCTTATGCAGTAGTAACCTCTTTTTGTATGACATTATATTTGTTATAATGGTCATACACACGATAAAATCCGTGGTTCATTTTTACTATTACTTAAACCTATGATCTCACCAACTTTATGTTGATCGTTTTAGCATGTATTTCTCATGTCATTGACTTAACTATCATGGATTGCATTTTTGTGGCATTCACCGAGTCTTATCTCGTGGCATCATATCATGAAGATTTTGTTGTGTTGTCGTACATTCGATGTGAACATTTTATCATTTCCATTCGGGGACATTTTACTTTAAAACTTGATTGTAGAACTTATTTTCTAAACTTGAATGTACTTTTTAAAACAAATAATGTAAAAGTCGTTCTTTATTATCTTGTGCTTTGTGCTATGACCGTCACGCCTTCGGTTACCCATCCGTTGCGATATTTGGAGGTGTGACACGTTCCGTTATCGACGGCGAGAAAATTTGTGGCGGTGCTACGGTGGCGATCGTAGAGTTAGTACGATGGAGTAGGTAGCGGTTTAACGGCGGAGTAGGTGCACTGGTTGAATCTTGTATTTGTGTATGTGTTTTTAGTGTATTTTTTTTGAAGAGAGATTTATGGGAAAAGATTAATAAAGAAGTAGGAAAGAAGATGTATATGGAAATGAAGAGAAGGGTTGAGATTTACATCAAAATGGACGACTGATATCACTTTGTGGACTTTTAGAATTCTTTCACTTTTTATTTGATCCGCGAGTTTATTTAACACCACTATGAAATTAAGATTCGAGCAATTAATTTGGGGTTTGGATCAACAAATAGATGTTCAAGATTCGTTCTAATATACATGATATTTGAAACTTTGTAAGATTAAACGTACATCAATTTTTCACAAACTTTAATCGCATGTAATTTAGAAGTTTTTAACTAGCCCAAGTCCCCAAATCAATCTTTAAATTACATTTTCAAGGAATGAGTTTTACAAAGCTACAAAATCGCCTAAATTGATACACAACCTTTGTTTATCGTTTCATCACGCTTTTTTCCTCTCAAATAAATTCTGTTAACATCCAACTCACACATCTTGCATGGAGAAAACTATTTTGGCCATTAAAGAGGTCAAAACTGTAATTTGTGAACAATGGTAGGCCATATATAGTGATACGGCTTTGACCACCTGATCGGTATCATAACATTTTAAACATAAACATACCTCACTACACATTCACGCACATATTTTTTTTCGATTTATTTCTTCATCCATTTGTGATGATGGTGTTGCCACATATACATAAGATAACCCTTTATGCTCACTTTTAGAGTAATGATTAATATGTTTATTTTTGTGCTTAACAAAGATGTTACACACATGTTGCAAGATAAAATATAGAACACTGATAGGCATTGCATAACTGGTATGATTAAATGTATGCTTAATTTTATGTGATAGCATTCTGTTAATGAAAATAGATGAATTTACTTTTGTACGGTCCAATAAATTATTGTTATGATTTAGTAACGAGTAGTAAGTGGTCATCTAATAATTTTCCTCACTTTAATTACTACGGGTGGTCTTAAAAACAAGGATAAAAACGTAATTTACAAACAAGTCCATATTTAATTTGGATTAGTAAAAATCTAAGGCTAATAACACCTTGACTAAAAAAAGCAAAGACTTTTACTTCACTTCTTAAACTTCTTTTCCACCTCCACCTTTTACAGTGTGCCTTTTGTCATGTCGTTGACCTGGGTCGGGTTCTAACCAAACCAAACAAAACAAACACCACTTTCTTCCTCAAATCCATTGATCTCTCCCTACCAACTTCAACTATTCCCGCCATCACTAGTATACTTATTTGATCCGATCGTTATAAAACATGAAAACCAGAGGCAAAACCATAATAACCGGCCGGTCTAGTTTGGGTTTACCTGCTGTTTTCCTGTTATGTATCTTTTTCTTCTTTTTGGGTTTCTTTGGTTCTTCACTTTTTTCTCAACAGGTATGTTTTCTTATATTAGTTTTGAGGTTGATTATATTTATATTGTTAGAGTTTGATAATTTACTTTAATGACAGGTTGAGAATGAATCTAGTTTACATATAAGAAGGCCTAGGCTGCTTAATCAGAATGAATATGATCCCATGCCTCAAGGCGACTCTGGCGATGGTTACTTTACTACCATTCCTTTTCAGGTGCCTTATTTTGTTTCATTCTTTCAACTTTTTAGCTGTTGTTTATAAAAATGACTGCTATTTGTGACCTGATGATATATTCGTGTACTGAATTTGGTTTGTTACATCATGGAATACCTTTGGGGTTCTGTTTGGATTGCATATGTTGTAAACTATATGCAATTAATCCTGAAAAAAGAATATTTGGTTACAAAGTATCATTATAATCCATTATAATCGAATCCAAACACTCTCATATATTAGCAAGTTTTGATTTGGGGGTATACTCATGCTTAGGTTATGGTTTATATTGTTATTATTAGATTTTGAGCTGGAAACCTCGAGCGCTGTACTTTCCTGGTTTTGCAACTGAACAACAGTGTAACGGTATAATCAAGATGGCTAAGGTGAAACTTGCGCCTTCAACTTTAGCTTTACGCAAGGGAGAAACAGCCGAGAATACCAAGGGAATTAGAACAAGGTATCCATTTGACAATGGACTGCTCAAATGATGTTTGATAATTGGCTAAAGGCTATCTAACAAGTCGTGAGAAATCGTATTTAAGATGTATATATAATAATCTTTCTTGTTCTTTATTTTTCCATTGGACTAGTTCTGGCATGTTCGTAAGTTCATCTGAAGACAAAACAGGGATCTTGGATCAAATCGAGAAGAAAATTGAAAGGGCGACAATGATTCCTAGAAGGCATGGAGAGGTATAAAATTTACATTGTACACTGCGACTTTCATAATAAGTTTGAATGATTTCATTGTTATATGTTGGTTTCTAACGCAACAGTTTAGAAGTTCAGTGTAACATGCTTAGAACTGATTAATCATATAATCGTTTCATGGATCATGGTTAGGAGATGTAACCAAATAATGTCATAACTGTTTAGATATTAGTATATTACAGTAGGATCTGCCTTCTATTAACATTTTCCATCTGTGGTATGTGTCTAAGTCACCGTTGGGTATTTGTAAAATTGTATTATTCGTTTATTCTCAGCTGTTTGATGCAAGAATGTGATCATTTTTTCAGGCATTCAATGTTCTAAGGTATGATCTTGGGCAGAAATATAATTCACATTACGATGCTTTCAACCCTACTGAATATGGTCCCCAGAAGAGCCAGCGGGTACTTCATTTACTAAACCTTATTCCTGATTTCCTTACACCTTCAAGTTAATAAACATTTTTGTCTTCATGTACACTGGTTTTTTTATCTGCTGTCTTTGCGGTTGCATCACATGTCACCTTCAACTGATTGCATATCATTATATGTTTACGTGATGATTGATGCTTTTAATGCCTTTTATTATAGTTTAGATCGTTATTACCTGTAGAATTGCAAAAATAAGTTAACATAACAGGAGAAGATTGGGTTAGGGACACCACCCACGGAATAGTTATAATTTGAATTGGAACTATTGTATTATCTATAGAGTATAGGCTATGGAAGGTTGTTACGCATAGAATATCAGCTCACTATGCAAGCATTTCTATAATATTTGTGACTTTTATAAAGGTCATAGTTAAGTGGCGTATGGCTAATGGGGAAAGCACCATTGATTGAAGCTTTTAATACCTTTATAATAATAAAATTTAGTTCGAGTGTGCCCCCCACTAGGCCACTATAGTTAAGTTAACAGGGCATTTACCTCATTAATGCTGTTATTTTAAAATTCCGTTGACCTCCGAACTTGAAATAGTATCTGCTTATATCTTTAGTAGAACAATAATCACACATATCAGCAATAAGCAGGGGCAGAGCCAGGATTTTTAGTTAAGGAGGGCCGGCCGTGCTTAATGCAAAAAGTCATAGTGATAGATATGGCTTCAAAATTAATCTATTGTGTTGCCTTTTATTGTTTAAGTTGTTCATTTATAAGATTTTTAGACATGTCTATAGAATGAGGGGGCTTAATGTAAAAACTAGTAGAAGAGCGGTTTGTATACTAAATAACTAATGAATGAAGTGGGTTGATTAGGGTGGCTCAACTCCGCTAGGCACCCTACTAGCTCCGCCCGGCAATAAGCCTTTGTGCTAAGTTATAAAGAATATTGTATCATCGAGGCATATGATAATACAATACTATTTTGTAAAATTATCATACTTCATGATATAGACTGCTGCTTTGACAATTAACAGTTGCAAATTTCTAGCTCGTTTTTTGGTTTTTCCAACTTCTTGCCAAGTGATAGTCAGTAGTCACAAATATTATTTTATCAAGGACATTTGGAATACACTTTCATTCAGACTTCCATGTACAAATGCTTGGACGGTGTTAAAGACTAAAGGACAATATGTGACTTGAATGCATGTTGAATCAACATAATAATTTGTGTTCTCTAAGCTAAATTGAGTCATCAAAATTACAACCCTTCCATAACTTATTGTACTCTTGTTTTGTCACTTTGTCTGTATTAGTCAATTTGGAATATTAGTTTTATATTTCTTTGAAGATTCAGAATCACCTACTTAGCAAAAGAATATAAATACATTTAGGCTTGCTAGACCGCTAATAACTTCTGTCAGCATACCTTATCACCTTAGAGCCTCAGCTATATAGTATTTACACACTGTTACATTCCTTACGATTTTTCTTCAAGTTGATAACTGCTAGCTTTTTTCGCCATTGTCAAATTCTTACAATCATTGGCCTCAGAAGTTTCCGATAGCCTTCTTTTTTATGAAAATGTAGGCTCCTTAGTAACAAAATGTTGTTTCGTTTTTTATGGTCATAATAATTCTCATTTTTATGTTGGCTTGCTTACAGATCGCTTCTTTCCTGCTGTATCTATCTGATGTTGAAGAAGGTGGAGAAACCATGTTTCCATTTGAGGTAAGTTCTATGATTTATATTGCGATTTTTTTTTTTTTCCTTCCCCTGTCTAAGCTCATGAGTTATTGATTGTATTGCTCGGATTTTCAGAATGGTGAAAATGCAGATTCAAATTATGATTTTCGGAAGTGTATAGGTCTGAAAGTAAAACCACGGAAAGGTGATGGACTTTTGTTCTATTCCTTATACCCGAATGGTACTATTGACCTGGTTAGTTCTCATTTTATTGAAAGTGTAATTATCTTTGGTTGATATTATTTGTTAACCTTTTATTAACTGGCATTTCCATATTTAACTGCAATTTGCTAATGATTTTAATGGTTCGTGATGCAGACATCGCTTCATGGGAGCTGCCCTGTCATCAAAGGCCAGAAATGGGTAGCTACGAAATGGCTTAGGAATGAAGAAGATTTTGATTAACTTTTTCTTTCACTCTTTTTTCCCTATATCCTATCTTTCACCATCTGGAATTGCCTATAGTTGTTTATTTGAACATCTTTATTTCTAATGATACATGGTTAAATACAAGGGTTAATCCCTTATAGATTATTATTTCATTCTGTTTTTTGTAATTTCATTTTTGCTGCAGTCTTTCTTCTTCTTGCCAGAACCAAAATGAAAATTGTGAGGGTGATGGGGGTCATTGGCATGGGATATCGGTACCGCATATTGGCATCGGCATACACCACCCCCATGAGGAAATCGGCAAGCGGCATCGGCATCGGCATAATTTTTGGGCATATGTATGCCGACTCTTGTAACCGTTGGGCTTTTGGATTTGACCGTTGGACTTGACAAAAAAAAAAACCATGCCAAAAGTTGGCAAAAAAAATCAATTTGGCATCCACCCCCTCATTAGTTATTAAAAATTGGCATGGAAATGGAGGTGATATGACAATCTCCTATTGGTTGAGAGGGATGCCAATTTTTGGCATTGATGAGAATTTGGCATCGGCCCCCATCACCCAGAGAGTCTGAAAAAGAGATGTCCTAAAAAACTGACATTTGGGCTATAACTAGTCTTCAAGTAATGAGTACGAAACACAAGTTTCTTAGGCAAACTATTTCACGTTGGTGGAGGTCAAAAGGTAAATATCTTAACGACTTCAAGTTATTTACGTTGTCTAATTAAGAGCAATGATTATATAAATAGTTTTACTTAATAAAAAGTTCTTGAAAATTTTCAAGAGAATTCCTTCAAAGGAAGAAAAGAAGTAGCCGCAAATTCGTAATAATTTATCATATTCTATTGATTCTCACATGACTTTATAACTAAATGGATACATAAGTGTAATTGAGGCTTCATGTTAGTTTTGCAATTAATATGCATCGTGAGACTATATTTTATTTGTATTAGCAATATATACTTTTCAAAATACATAGACATTGGGTTGGAAGTTACATATACATTAGGTGTGTTTGTTAAAAATAAGCGAGCTAAGAAGAAGATGCCACAAGAATAATTAATTGTGAGAAGAAGAAATGAAATGAAGAAGAAGCATAATTTTACGCCACCGCCATCACTTCTTAAAAAGATTGAAAAATGAAGATTTTAAAAATAAGAAACTTACGCTCCTTTCACAAACGACTACAAAAATCAAAACGCTTATTGTTAATCGCTCCAAAAGCCCACACCGCCTCCGCCAAACAAACTCATTGTGTCATATTTACAGGACGCACTCATATCACCAACAATTTGGTAGACTTTATTACAAAATCGTTGGCATCAAAAGTTTTGGAACAACTCGTTTATAAAATGAGCACTCAACACTTGAAGACACTTTAAAGTGGGTATTATGAATGATTCACCTTTCCTTATACGATTTTAATTAATATTTTCTCTATTATCTTGTATCTCTTTAGTCTTTACACTATTTATGTTTTTGTTCATTATTTTGTAATAATTTTAACAATCACGGAATACTTTTAAGCTATTTCTTTCTAGAAAAATTGATAGAACTCTAATTTTTTTCTACATACATAGCTTTTTGAATAATTTCTTTTGTGATTGTTAGTCAAATAGTATCTGACGAATACACATGTCCTCTGTCTATATATTTTTTTCGCTTTTCACAAAAAGGAGTTTTTACGTAACATGTTCTAATGATATATGCAAATGCAACATGACTAAATGGGCTATATACACTATTATGCAACTCAATAATGTTTTCTGTCTACTCGAATGTCAACTTCAAACAATATATCCTTCACATTATTGAGAAGGAGCCCAGTTGCATTGATCAATAGTTAATGAGAATAAAGACATGTATCACGGATCCATGTATGGATGGTAGGTCAAGTTTATAAACCAAAATAATTGAAATTCTGATTGAACTCACTATTTGGTTACTCGGATAAATGTCAAGTGTTTAAGACATATAATCCCCATAGACATGGGCACAAGGGCACAAGGCGATTCTCGACATCTTCAATGTTACCCTCGATCTTCTCAAAACCGTTCGACAGGAAGATGAATATCAATGCGTCATTTTCTACTTTCCATGGTGTAAAATTTCGAAGTTTTTCTTGTGATAAAAGAAATCTCTAGTGATGTAGAAATGAGTGACGAAAATTTATTGTCCAATGATCAGTCAACATTATGGAACATGTGTGATGTGAACCTCACATAACTGCTTGCATTAATTCATAGCAAAATCATTTTATTTTATTTTATACCATCCATATCTTTTTATAAGTTACTGGTATGAAATACTTGCTCCATACCTATTTCACAGAAAACGCTTTTGAATGACCAAAGTTTTAGCTTCAAACGCGAAGAAAATAAGTTAGCCAGGTACTAAAAGTATTGTTCAAAGTTTAACTTGGAATTTATGAGAACGAAATCACTCAAATGCCATATCAACGTCATGTTTTCGTGTATTTATAAACATAGACCACGTATATGTTAGTCCATATATGTATTTTTACATTTTTTTAAACTCAAACTAAAACATAAAAGCTGCAGCCTAGTTAACTAATTTTGCCAAACATACGAGAGAACTATACTTAAATAATAAAAAGGTAAGTTTATATTTGTCGTACAGATTTACCTTTGCATTATTGTACTTTGAATAATAAAAAGATCAAACTTTAATAAAGGGTCATGCTAATGATGCACCCCATATAGGGGGTGTTGGGGTGTTATACTTTCCCAATCATTGGGTGAGATGACGGGGGAATGTTTTTTCTTGATTTCTGTGCCAAAATCTTAAAAGAGTTGTTTTCTTGGGTGCTTGGTTAGCTGTGGTGGCAGTTGTTTTTTTACAAGTTTTTTTGGGTGCTTGGTTAGTGTTATAAGGTTTATGTTTTTGTAACTTTTATAACTTTTAGTTTTATAAAATGGTTTTTTACAAGTTTTTTTTTTACAACTTTTTACGCTTTATAACTTAAAAAAACGTAGTTGAAAATTTTGAGGCTCAGATTCGAAGGTTGCAAAGTGAGATTTTATCTCACTTTACCGTCCATTCGGTTTCGGTTATCATCATCGCCTAGGAGAATTTTAAGGTTCAAAAGTCATCATCGCCTCGGAAAATTTTAGGGCTCAAATTCGAAGGTTACAAAATGAGATAAAAATCTCACTTTACCGTCCATTCGGTTTCGGTTATCATCATCGCCTCACAAGTTCAAAACCGCACAAGTCACAAGATTATCAAACCGCACAAGTCACAAGTTCACGATTATCAAATGTGCTCAAGCCTCACAAGTTCAAACCGCATGTCTCACAAGCTCAAACCGCACAAGTCACAACAGGTTCTCAAAGGGTCAGTCTAACCAAGCACCCCATTTTTTACTAGCAAAGCACCAACACGTTTTCAATGTGCAAGTGGTAAGTAGGATTCCCAACTGCAAAAGTTCACAAGAAAGTAAACAAGATTCTCAAACTGCAGGCATTTCAGGCTTATAATGCCACAAGAAAGCAACAACACCAACTAGCAACAAGCAACAACACAAACTAGCAAGAAAGCAACAACACCAACTAGCAAATTCCACCAACCACAATAAGCAACAACAGCAACTAGCAAGAAAGAAACAGGTCTCAGTCCACCACAACAAAAGAGGACAACACAAGTGTCACAGTCCACCACAACAAAGAAACAAAGACCACAAACAACAACCATGTCTAGTTCACCATTTGACACACAAGAGTAAAAACTTATCGAATAGGCTCGATTATTAGCTCATTATATCATGTTGGTCAAATTTGAATGTTGCAAAGTGAGATAGAAACTCACTTATCGTCATTCGGGCCATGCCAAAACTCTTAATCTTTTAAAAAAAAAATCATCATTGCCTTTTTTTATTTTATTTAAATATGCTTATCTCTTTGAAAGTTGCAAAGTGGGCTAATAATCATCACTTTACCATCCAGTAATGAAACTGCATTACCAAACAGTACCAAATGGGGTGCTTGGCTAGAGTATCACCTGCAAAACATCACCACAAAGTCTAATAAGCAACGAAACCAAACTGGTTTTTAGATGTAACAAGTTTTTAGATCTAACAAGTTTTTAGATATAACAAGGTTTTAAACCAAAACATCACCACAACAGATACCACCAAACCGGATACAACAACATCACCACAAAGTGGGATTTGATGGTTAAAGCTCCGACCCAAGATGTGTTCATGCACTATTATCAGCACCTACAGGATTTATTGGTCCAAAAACAAGGTACTTACCTATTAATACATTTTTTTATTATTATTTAATAAATAACTACCCGAATTATTTTCTCACTTTATTAATTTATTGTTTTCTCAAACGTTTTGCGGTATTTTAATAACTGGGTGCAACATTACGACCGCATGTTCGTGTCGTACATTACCGATCAATATCGCAGCTTCGGCCAGACAACAACATGTAGAGTTGAGGGTCAACACGTTGTTGAAGTTATACTGGGCTCCACACGATCCGCCAAAGACACGTTGTTGTGTTCGGTCGACAAGATTCTAGCTGCGCAAGAAACTGCGATAAAAGACTCTTTTAATACAAGCATAATCAAGAAACTGCATGTAATGGCAAACTATTTGATGAATTGCGGTATATTGTTTCAAAACATGCTTTACTACTCATGCTCGTAGAATGTAAACGGGATGTGGACCCACATGAATGTGGTCATCAGTTGCGGTTAGTTTGCGGGTTACCATGCTATCACGAACGATATTACTATCATCTTCATGGTATGTATATTAAATTTATTCCTATCAAGTTATTCTCCCCGTCAATACCGATAATTTATACTAGTCAATTTTTTCGAATGCAGGATGGCCTATTCTGCTTAATGTTGTTGATAATTTTTGGAGAACACTAAGTGCTCCCTGGCCTAGAGCCCGACATACTCATACGCCTGAAGAGCCTCAAGAGCCTCAAGATCTTTCTTGTCAAGATGACGTAGAAAAATTCCAAAATGTTTTTACCAAAGCATCGTCGTTTGTCAAGAAAAATATGTTAAACATTATCAGAGGTATATACGCTCCCGAATCTATGTCAACCCGTGAACTTGTTGTTAAAGAAAGTACTCGTGGACGTCCGAGCGCAAAGGACAAAAAGTACAAGGCTAAAAATATCCCAGATTTGAACAAAGAACCAACCACAGGGCACCGCAGAAGCTATACAAAACCTAAAATAGTCCGAGACTTAAATGAAGAAACTGCGAGACATAGTTAATACATGGGAGAGCCTTCTAACGTCCCAGACTTGAACGAAGAACCTAGCGAGGGCGATTTAAGACACAAGTTGTACATTCCAGATGACGATAGCGAATATTTTATGGCTCTAATTCCACCTATTTTCCGACGATGGATCCTAGGGATTGTTAACGTGGAAGGTGATGGAAATTATGGCTATCAAGCTCTTGGCGTAGGTCTTGGTCATCCCGAACGGATATGGCCCAGACTTCGAAATCTTGTCAGGGAAGACGTAGACAATCACCGGGAACTTTACATGGAAATGTGGGGGACTTGGTTTACACAGATTTCAAACTCGCTGGATTGGTGTGAATCAGGATATGTGTGACACACGGTAAATTTTCACTAAAATTTAACTAATAATTAGTAATTTATTATAACTAAGCATAAGTCATTAAGCGTGCATAAGCTTTACCTGATCATTTGAGTAGATAACTCGCATACAATAGATAATTGCACCACTTTTGCATTCATATCATTTTATGAACATTTTATTTCATTTTGTCTTATGATTTAAATTGTAAGACGAGAGGTTATCTCGTTTTCCCCAGTGACCGACACCGCACGCGTACCGACACTATGATAAGGGCTTGATAAAACAAACGACAAATGTCCGTGATATGGAATATTACAAAGATAAAAATATTTCAGACACGTAACAATAAGATACTACGTTATAAAAGTTATCAAACAATGATACCTTGGTCACAATATAATTTCGCGGGACACAAAAATAATAATACACTTACACTTAAACAATAACTCTTGTAAGACTCAAACACAATTTATGCATAAGTAAACACAAGTACATACATGTACACAAATAAAGCATAACTATACTATACATATACATACATACGCTTATTTCTTTTTCTTTCTTTTAAATAAGAACCTTTATTAATAATTGAGATAACATCTTTTGCCTTCTCTTCCCACACACGACAAACCAAGCACAAGAACCGTAAAAGGAAGATATCAAATATGCTTTTCAACCTCTAGACCTACACCTCCTTGTAGGCGAATCTCCCAAAGTGGATAAACCAACATGTCTCTTCCATCATATTCTCCTCTCTTACCAAAACCATGAAAGTTTTGCTTCTCAAATCCATCCCTTTGATGCGCTGCTACTACTCGCATTTAATCCAAGGAGAATCAAGATAAAGTCACCCAAGAGAATCATATCTCCACACCAATCTATCTTGAGCCAAAGTCCAAGATTTTCTAAGGTTTTGGAAGCTAACCAAATTCGGCTTCAATCCAAGACACCAAGAAGAGAGAGATGGTCAAGCTCCTTCCCAAGATACTTCTTTATCTCTAGTAGAGATACAAACGCCCCAAACTCAGTTCCTCATAAATTTTTACCAAAAACTAGGGTTTGTGAAAGTTAGGGTTATCTAAAATTAATTTGGGGGTTTTGCAATTGGAAGTGTTTTGGAGCTAATTCAAGTCTTGTTTGGTTCGAATCCACAAAACAACCTTCGTCCCTTCACCCATCACTCTCGAGTTGAGGTTATAAATTCTTCCTTTGTTGTAATGTTTTATGTTGTTATTTTGATGTCAAGTTTGGTATCTTGTATCAAGGAAATTGTTCTATACTTGATGCGTTAATAAAAATTGCTTGGTTGCTATGTTGAGTTTTGCTCTAATCTTTACTTGTTTAAATGATTGTTGTCGAAAAATAAGATGTCACTTAGGTGTTGTGTTGGGTTTCCTGTCGAGTCATATAAACCAAGAATTAGAGAAGTTGAGTTTTACATAATATAATCTTTGGTTTGACAAACAATCTATGTTACATGAACTTAAGTGGTCATTTGCGCAAGGGTCCATTTGGCTTTCTGTCGAGAGTAGGGAATAAGAAGAAGGTAGATGAGTCAAGTTTTTCAAAGTCTACTCGTAACCCATGTTTGGTGCTCGCATTTTCAGTCGACATTCATGTTATTTAAAGTGTGTCGAACCTTGTTATAACCTTGCTTAAACTTGAGAAACATGCTCGTTATCTTAGCGTCTTGTGACTCAAATATTAGTGGTGAACCTTGTGTCTAAGTCGCTAGGTATGTTAAGGGAGAAACTCAAGTCAAATGTGCTCGTTTGCTAAAATATTTTCGAGTAGTCTATGTTATGTCGACGTCCGTAATGGTTGACGGGAATGAGACCAAGTTGAAGTAGTACTCAACTAATGCATGGCCTCATTACTCATTTGCTCACATCTTCCTAGTTATAGATGTTAGCCAACCTTATTCAAAACAAGTCTAGTGCTTAATCATCTTTCCTTGTTAGCTTGTCTTTAATAAGTGCATGGTAGCCATCAAAATGAATGTGCTTGAGTCTAGGTAAGTGAGTCGACAACTCCATTGTGGTAGTACCATGGTGGTGGGTTGTACTCACTAGTCGAAGAGTTCGGCTTCACGAATAGAGGCATGAACAAACAAGTACATCTCGAGTCAAGTAGCTTATGTTAAACTTCTATAACTTAAGTTGGATTCTTTTGGCATGATTTAAGTTCTAAAATGGTTATGATGGGTTAGCATGAGTCATGAATACTCATTTTCCAGTCAAGAAGTCTCGATCTCACAATCCTATGACATGCTATGGTATACTTGTGTCTCGAACCCATGTTGCTCACGTCAAACTCATTCACCAAGTGAAACTTTGTTAATACTAAAACAGGTATCTAGACCTCTTCCGTGTTACCTTGGGCCGCGACCCAGCTTAAACTTCCAAGACAAATTCCTAAGCTACCATTGGGCTAAAGCCCATTCCCTTCATATATACATCACTTCGGGCCAAGCCAAATGTTGTACCCATACCCACCGGGCCACAGCCCATCCGTGTATCATGTGTTTTCGAATTGTATCTAGACGAGCCATCAAAATCAAACCCGAGGTGCTAACTCGGAAATCAAAATAAAAACCAAACTCATTTCCCGCGTATTCGGAAGTTCCTACTTAGATATAAACGTAAATGTATCAACAAGTAAACGGGTGTAAAAGTGGTAAAGCAAGAAACATGTGTTTACCAACATGATCTACTTAATAAATTTTACGTCAAGATGTAACGTCAGATGTATTCGGATAAACACATCGATGTCAAGTAATCTACTAGCCGTAAATAGTAAATGTTGAGAACAAGTTTTAATAAACAAATAGTGACTACCATATCATTTTATCATATAACAAATTGAATGCTTTCAATATTTAAATGGCTAACTTCTAAAAACAATTAGAAAATAAATCAACTTTATCTAATTTTGACGATACAATTCTGCGTTAACAAGAATAAGTATATGCACATTTATATACTTACTAGTAAAATGTTGTAATTATTTTCAAACCAAATTTCGAATTCTAATATTGTTATAATTACAACATAAAAAGTATATATACTTTGTATACTTATTAGTAAAACTATATTAACAATTTTTACAAACTTACGTTTGGTATTAATACAATTATATTGAACTACTTTAAGTAAGCAATACTTAAAAACGACGAACTAAAACATTGCCCTCCTTATCTAGGTCGCGTGTCGGTGCCGCATCACAACATTCACTAGATCCCACATTTGGATTGCACATTGCTAAGGTAAGTCTCATAGCCCCTCTTTTACTTGATAAACTGTTTTATACATCTTGGGGTGAGAAATATGCAAAACCTTTTATGGACCTAAACTATTACATGATTACTATTACATGGATTAGCCTAAGCCCTTATGTCCCTAGAGAATGCCCTTTTTCATGAACCGTCAATTTCCCATTGGGAAACGCAAATGTTATAAATAGATCTATTGAGGGTGACTCCTCCGTTCGATTGGCCATGCTTAGGCCAAGGCAAAATGTATACCATGTCGGAACCGAGTGTTGAGGGACAAAACACTCGCTATGGGCCCCTATAATGTATGACATCTTTTAGCATACAGAAACTGTCGTAGTATCGGTTGCATGAACTTAGAGATAACGTAATAGGCATTCATCCATATATCATTGTATTCGTTGTAATGATTATATGACTTTGCTTATGGTCCAAACTTACTATTTTAACTTAAACCTATGAACTCACCAGCTTTTAGCTGACCTTTTAGCATATTTTCTCAGGTGCTTAGTTGTGAACATTGATGCAAGGCAAGAGGCGGATAAATGGTCGTAGTAATTTCTAAAGAAGTGTTTTTACACAAAAATGATGTTTTTATATTGGGACCACTAAAATTATGGGATGTGCCCATTTATCTAAACAATGTTGTAAGAAAATGTTTTAAAATATTTTATGAAATTAAACGGGGTATGTATTCCGTTCTTTATTGCTTGTGTTGTGATTCACCAATTCCGTAACGCACCCAAATAACACGTATGCTTCCGCTAAACCAAATTTGGGGGTGTTACAGATTGGCATCAGAGCCTAAGTTATAGAGAACTAGGTACATATAAACCCTAAACTATAGCTACTTTTACAAAAACATCATACTACGACCGTCGGTTGTCATTGCTTTACTTGCCATTTTACTTAAGAGTCCATTTAAATAGGATTGCACGTTTATTTCCTATTTAATAATGCACTATTTCATATTCATCATGAGTATTTTTCCCCATACTTACACATATGCACCGTCTTGTCACGCACCATGCCTTCACTGACCTTCCTCACGATGTTCGGGAGGACATCCTACTTGCTCACTCACCTACCATCCGTCGACTTGCACACTTGGCCACCGATCCAGTATATTCGAGCCACACTAGCATTTCGACCGGCTTATTGCACCTACTCCATCTATACCGACCGCACCACTACTCCATCGGCTTTGTTGACGCAGCGAAAACCCCGCATGATTGTGAGAATACCGGATATCGAGGCGGTATTCATTTGTGCTGCACTAGCTTCTCGGATGACCCGCAGCGCTATACGGGTCCTTCCACTACTTGAGTCATCGACACCATCATCCACCGAGGCACCACCTCACGGAGACTCGAAGAGCTCCGATTCCTACTCGGAGGAAGACACGGAAGAAGATCCGGAAGAGGATCCCGAGGAGGAACTACCGAGCCTATACCGATTGAGAGTGTTCTGGATATGTTAGCATAGCGGCAGATATGGATACACTGGTCCGGAGATTGTCCGAGTATTCGGGAGTTAGGGCGAGCTCCGGGATGGCTCGTAGATTGAGCAAGGATATGGACATTGATGCACCATTTGGGTTAGACAGAGTCGCTTTCCTCCGCAGCCGGGAGGAGAGTGATGAGATTGCTTGGAGGATATTAGTTGTTTGGTCACTGCACCACATATCGCGAGTCCGAGCTACGATCCATCATCACCTTCATTCATACCATCTGCATCGGACATGGGCGCCTTGCTCACGCCACTTGACAACTCGAGACGATTGAGGTAGCTACACCGAGTGAGGCACAACTGTCTTGGGACCCATCTCCGGATGATGAGGTCGACTCTTCTTGGGAGGGTGCTTATTCGGTTGGATTCTCATGAGACCTTGCTAGGAGTCCATACCGATCGCCTAGAGAGTCGATCCAAAGACGCTTGCAAGCTTGCGCGGCAGGTCGAGGGTTTAGACCGAGTCACCGATGTGTTGTTTGAGAGCATGGAGCTCGAGAGACACGAGAGGATTCGACCGGGTTTCGAGTTGAGGCTCGGTCGAGGATGTTAGAGTTGGACACAGGACACGGGCCTTGGGCGGAGGTCGGCTCGATGCACCACCGACTTGAGGAGCTAGGCGCATCTAGTGGATGGCTAGAGATACCGCTAGAGAGAGTGGCAGAGGACCACGTGTTTGAGTCCATGCCGGCCTCTCAGATGAGACGCATCGCTAGTTTGGAGGATACGCAGCGAGAGTTAGTTGCTACCATTGAGCGACTACGTACCGAGCGTGGACATCCTTAGATCTTATTGCATGATGTATCACACTAAACTAGATTATAACAGTTAGTGTTAGTTATTACTCTTGTACTTCAGTTGTATTTCCGTTGTATTCCCGTTGTATTTCAGTTGTATTCCATCTAGTATCTCATCATGTACTTTAGGAACCTTGTAACCGAAATTCTATCTATGTCAAACTTATTTTCCTATCCAATTGTCTTTTCTTTTATAGATTGCTCATATGATCTATCAACGATAACCACACTATTACTTGGCACTTACCTTGACCAAATGGTTATGTATCTTATCACCTTTCTTCCGCAGAAATGCCGCCAAAACGAAGATCAAACCGTACCAATCTGGTGGAGTTTCCAATGCTCCTATTCCAACAGAGTTACCAAGCAACCAAGTCGCAAGCGCTGCTATTCCAAACAGAGTCACACACGATCGACCGCCAAGCCACTACTCCTGCTAGGGCTACTCCAATCCGATCTACTATGAATCAAGCCATGATTGACCGGTTAGTCAACGAACGAGTGAACGCCGCTTTAGCCGCAAAGAAACCACTCGCCTACTAATGCCGGAACTTGAGACCACCCACCCACAACCGCACTTGTACTTACCGGGACTTCGTAAGACCATGACCGGAGGCTTTAGTGAACCGGCGAGCTGCCGGTCCGACTAGATGGATCGAGAAGCTCGAGACCGTGTTCAACTGCACCGCGAAGAAGAGTCTAAGGTTAAATGCGCATCATTCCCTTTCACCGATGTCGCTGACATGGTGGAACAATTTTCAAATCGCTAGTATCGATGTTGCCTATGCCATGCCATGGGAAAGCTTCAAGGAGATGGTACTTCGAAAGTACTGTCCACGTAATGAGATCAAGAAGCTAGAGCATGAGTTTTGGAACCTCAAAGTTCAAGGCACCAATATGGCCGCTTATAATCAGCGTTTTCAAGAACTAGCCTTGTTGTGCCCTGAAATGGTTCAAACTGAGACTCGATTGTTGGAGAGGTACATCGGAGGACTGCCCCAATATATCAAGGGCAATGTCACCACTTCTAAGGCTATTGATCTTCACGAAACCATCGAAGTAGCCAACAAACTCATGGACCAAGTGATTGAGGATTCCATGGACAAAGTGGTTGACAATAAGAGAAATGGATGACCACTCCGAATCTACAACAAAGAATGGGTACCGTGGCAACAACGATGGGAACAACAAAGAACAATCAAAACAAAAGGCAAAATGTTGCTAGAGCATATGCAACTGGGATTGAAGAAAGGAAACCGTGACGCAGGGATCGCACCATCGTAACCGATGCACTCGCATCACAAGGGACGATGTCGCTTAAGTGTCGAATCGCCGTAAAATCGGACACTTAACCGTAAACTGCAGTCCAAATCATTGGCGACGGTTCAAACAAAGACCACCAAGACCCAAAAGTCGCTATAACTTGCTTTGGTTGTGGTGAGAAAGGGCATTATAAGAATGAATGCCGAAAGACCGTGAACCAAGGCAATGGAGGAAATCAAGGAAACCGAGGAAATCCGTGAAGCCATGGAAATGGCGGTGGTTCGAGAAACGCTGACGCCCAAGTAATCGTGGAAATGGCGAAGAAGCTCGTGGAAGAGTTTATCTTTGTGACCAAAGTGGAAGCTCGTGAAGACCGAATGTTGTGACAGTTACGCTCCTTATAAATAACCGTTATGCATCCATATTGTTTGATACGGGAGCCGATAGGAGTTTTGTTTCTAATGCATTTAGTCTACTACTCGATATTGCCCCAACTGCATTAGGCAATGCATACAATGTGGAACTAGCTAACGGAAATGTAGAAAGGGTAGATACCATCATAAGAGGTTGCACCCTGAATCTGTTAAACCACCCATTCAATATTGATTTGATACCAGTAGCATTGGGTAGTTTCGACGTCATCATCGGGATGGATTGGTTATCAAAATACCATGCTGCCATCATTTGTGACGAAAGCTTGTCCAAGTACCCTATGGAGATGAAGTCTTAACTATAGAAGGAGGTAGTGATAGAAGAAACGCTTCAAGATCGCATGTCATTTCTGTACCAAGGTGTTGAGGTGTATCGAGGAAGGATGCCACATCTTCCTAGCACAAGTCACCGGAAAGGACGAAAAAGAAAAAGAAGAAAACGTCCCGGAAGATGTACCAATAGTGAGAGAATTTCACGAAGTCTTTCACGAAGACTTGCCAGACTTCCGCCAACCCGACGAGTTGAATTTCGATTGATTTAGTGCTCGTGCCGCACCGATGGCAAGAGCACCTTATCGATTAGCTCAACGGAACTCCGTGAGTTATCAAACCGGTTGTCGGAACTTGCGAAAAAAGGGTTCATTAGACCGAGCTCATCACCACGGGAGCACCATCCTATTCATCAAGAAGAAAGCGGAACTTTTAGGATGTGCATCGACTATCGTGAGTTGAATAAACTAACCATTAAGAACCGCTACCCACCCCGAGAATCGATGACTTATTCAATCAACTTCAAGGTTCAAGTGTTTATTCAAAATCGACTTAAGGTCCGGATACCATCAACTAAGAGTTCGGGAAGAAGACATTCCCAAAACTGCCTTCAGAACTCGCTATGGACATTACGAGTTCCAAGTCATGCCTTTTGGGTTAACCAATGCGCCAGCTGTGTTCATGGACCTCATGAACCGAGTGTGTAAACCCTACCTGGATAAATTTGTGATCGTATTCATTGACGATATCCTAATTTATTCCAAGAGCGTGAAAGAACACGAGGAGCATCTTAGATTGATCTTGGAATTGTTGAAGAAGGAAGAACTGTATGCAAAGTTCTCGAAGTGTGAGTTTTGGATATCGACTGTGCAATTTCTAGGTCATGTAATCGACGACCTGTGGTATTCATGTAGATCCCGCTAAGATCGAGTCAATAAAGGATTGGGCGACACCCACAACCCCTAATGAAATACGCCAATTCTTAGGACTCGTTGGATACTCTGAAGATTCATTGAAGGTTTCTCAAAGATTGCCAAATCTTTAACCAAGCTAACCCGAAAAACACCAAGTTTGACCGGGAGAGAAAAGAAGAAGCTTTTCAACTCCTTAAAGAAAAGTTGTGTAGTGCACCTATTCGGCCTTACACGAAGGTAGTGAAGACTTTGTTGTTTATTGCGACGCTTCACATAAGGGGCTAGGAGCGGTGTTAATGCAAAGAGAGAAGGTGATAGCATACGCCTCTTGCCAGCTGAAGACTCATGAGAAAAACTACACGACGCACGATTTGGAGTTAGGATCAGTTGTGTTCGCACTCAGAATTTGGAGACACTATTTATATGGCACGAAGTGTGTCGTATACACCGATCACAAGAGCCTACAACACATTTTGGATAAAAAAGAACTGAACATGAGACAACGCCGATGGTTGGAGTTGCTCAGTGATTACGATCTGCGATTCGTTACCATCCGGGTAAAGCGAATGTAGTTCTTGATGATCTCGTAGGGAAAGAGCGACCAAAACCTCTTAGAGTCGATCCTTGGGTATGACAATTAGTTCACCTCTTCCATCCAAGATTCTTGAGGCTCAATTGAAGCACTCAAGGAAGAAAATCGTCAGAATGAGAACCTTTACGGAATGCCGAGCGAAAATGGATTCGTAAAAGGTCGGAGGAATTTTGTGTTTCAAATAACAGTTGGATACCACTCTACGGGAATTCGCGATATCATTATGCACGAATCCCACAAGTCTAAATACTCCATCCACCTGTGATCCGACAAGATGTATCTCGATCTGAAGAAATTGTACTGGTGGCCAAACATGAAAGCCGACATTGCAACATATGTCAGCCGGTGTTTGACCTGTTCAAAAGTTAAATCCGAACATCAGAGACCCTCAGGTCTACTCGTACAACCCGAAATTCCCGAATGGAAATGGGAACGTATAACAATAGACTTTATCACTAAGCTACCTAAAACCTCTAAAGGCTACGACACTATTTGGGTAATAGTTGACCGTCTCACCAAGTCAGCACATTTTCTACCGATGAAAGAAAGCGACGGAATGGACAAACTTGCACAACTATACGAAGGAAATCATCGTGCGTCATGGTGTACCAATCTCCATCATCTCGCATAGAGATAGCCGTTTCACCTCAAATTTCTGGAAATCGGTTCAAGATGCTTTAGGATCTAACCTCGACATGAGCACCGCTTACCATCCTCAGAATGATGGACAAAGCGAGAGAACCATTCAAACACTGGAGGATATGCTAAGAGCATGTGTGATAGACTTTGGAAATGGCTGGGATAAACACTTGCCACTATCCGAATTTTCTTACAACAACGCCTATCACACAAGCATCAAAGCCGCACCATATGAAGCACTCTATGGTCAAGTGTAGATCACCCGTGTGTTGGGCGAAGTTGGAGAAAGTCAACTTCTCGGTCCGGAGTTAATTCAAGAAACTCTTGAGAAGATTGTACAAATCAAAACCGATCGCAAGCGACCGTGATCGTCAAAAGAGCTACGCGGATAAGAAGGAAACCACTTGAGTTTCAAGTGGGAGATAAAGTTATGCTCAAAGTTGCGCCATGGAAGGCGTAATCCGCTTCGGAAAACGTGGAAAGTTAAATCCTCGTTACATTGGACCTTTCAAAATTCTCGAAGAATCGGACCGGTAGCATACCGACTCGAATTACCACAAGAACTCACTCAGGCACAACGTGTTTCACGTATGCAACTTGAAGAAATGTCTTTCGATTTAAACTTTGCTATTCCTTTCGAAGAAATCCAAGTTGACGAAAGATTGAATTTTGTCGAGGAACCCATTGAAATTATGGATAGAGATCAAACGACTTAAGCAAAGCCGCATTCCTATCGTCAAAGTCCGATGGAACTCTCAAAGAGGTCCGAATACACGCTGGGGCGTGAAGTCCAATTCAAGCGTAAATACCACACCTTTTCTCTACTTGACAAGTAATCCTAACCGAAACCGAGGACGGTTTTCTTCTAAGCGGAGAGGATGTGACACACGGTAAATTTTCACTAAATTTAACTAATAATTAGTAATTTATTATAACTAAGCATAAGTCATTAAGCGTGCATAAGCTTTACCTGATCATTTGAGTAGACAACTCGCATACAATAGATAATTGCACCACTTTTGCATTCATATCATTTTATGAACATTTTATTTCATTTTGTCTTATGATTTAAATTGTAAGGCGAGAGGTTATCTCGCTTTCCCCGATGACCGACACAAGACGCTGCATTGATTACACTATGATAAGGGCTTGATAAAACAAACGACAAATGTCCGTGATATGGAATATTACAAAGATAAAAATATTTCAGACACGTAACAATAAGATACTACGTTATAAAAGTTATCAAACAATGATACCTTGGTCACAATATAATTTCGCGGGACACAAAAATAATAATACACTTACACTTAAACAATAACTCTTGTAAGACTCAAACACAATTTATGCATAAGTAAACACAAGTACATACATGTACACAAATAAATCATAACTATACTATACATATACATACATACGTTTATTTCTTTTTATTTCTTTTAAATAAGAACCTTTTATTAATAATTGAGATAACATCTTTTTGCCTTCTCTTCCCCACACACGACAAACCAAGCACAAGAACCAGGAAAGGAAGATATCAAATATGCTTCTTCAACCTCTAGACCTACACCTCCTTGTAGGCCGAATCTCCCAAAGTGGATAAACCAACATGTCTCTTCCATCATATTCTCCTCTCTTACCAAAACCATGAAAGTTTTGCTTCTCAAATCCATCCCTTTGATGCGCCTGCTACTACTCGTACGAATCCAAGGAGAATCAAGATAAAGTCACCCAAGAGAATCATATCTCCACACCAATTTATCTTGAGCCAAAGTCCAAGATTTTCTAAGGTTTTGGAAGCTAACCAAATTCGGCTTCAATCCAAGACACCAAGAAGAGAGAGATGGTCAAGCTCCTTCCCAAGATACTTCTTTATCTCTAGTAGAGATGCAAACGCCCCAAACTCAGTTCCTCATCAATTTTTACCAAAAACTAGGGTTTGTGAAAGTTAGGGTTTTCTAAAATTGATTTGGGGGTTTTGCATAGGGGTGGCAATCGAGTCGTGTTCGTGTTAACCTATTTGGGTTCGCGTGTTGGCAGGTTAGGATAGCCTTTACCCAAACACGACCCATTTATTAATCGTGTCAAGAAACTCAACCCTAACCCACACCTGCATAGCATGTGTAACCCATTTGTGACCCGTTTAACCCATTTAAGTAAATAGGTCAAACAGTAATAAAGCTAATATATGATAAGAATTACATACAAATAGACAAATTTCTGAATTATAAGCATCAATTTTCATGATATCTAAGGTATAAAATTATAATTTACTAATACTAAGTAAATGACAAAATACATTTAATCTGCATCTAACATAAAAACCAGGTTATATATTTTATTTTTAAGATCTTATATACTTAAACGGGTTCACGGGTTGACCTGTTTAATACTTACTCAACCCAAACACGACCCGTTTATTAAACGGGTTAGACGGGTTGACCCATTTTTGACCCAAACCTGTTTATCCTCAACCCAAACCTGTTTAACTTCGTGTCGTTTATCGTGTCGTGTCAAAAATTGCCACCCCTAGTTTTGCAATTGGAAGTGTTTTGGAGCTAATTCAAGTCTTGTTTGGTTCGAATCCACAAAACAACCTTCGTCCCTTCACCCATCACTCTCGAGTTGAGTTTATAAATTATTCCTTTGTTGTAATGTTTTATGTTGTTATTTTGATGTCAAGTTTGGTATCTTGTATCAAGGAAATTGTTCTATACTTGATGCGTTAATAAAAATTGCTTGGTTGCTATGTTGAGTTTTGCTCTAATCTTTACTTGTTTAAATGATTGTTGTCGAAAAATAAGATGTCACTGGTGTTGTGTGGGTTTCTGTCGAGTCATATAAACCAAGAATTAGAAGTTGAGTTTTACATAATATAATCTTTGGTTTGACAAACAATCTATGTTACATGAACTTAAGTGGTCATTTGCAAGGGTCCATTTGGCTTTACGTCGAGAGTAGGAACAAGAAGAAGGTAGATGAGTCAAGTTTTGCAAAGTCTACTCGTAACCCATGTTTGGTGCTCGCATTTTCAGTCGACATTCATGTTATTTAAAGTGTGTCGAACCTTGTTATAACCTTGCTTAAACTTGAAAAACATGCTCGTTATCTTAGCGTCTTGTGACTCAAATATTAGTGGTGAACCTTGTGTCTAAGTCGCTAGGTATGTTAAGGGAGAAACTCAAGTCAAATGTGCTCGTTTGCTAAAATATTTTTGAGTAGTCTATGTTGTGTCGACGTCCGTAATGGTTGACGGGAATGAGACCAAGTTGAAGTAGTACTCAGCTAATGCATGGCCTCATTACTCATTTGCTCACATCTTCCTAGTTATAGATGTTAGCCAACCTTATTCAAAACAAGTCTAGTGCTTAATCATCTTTCCTTGTTAGCTTGTCTTTAATAAGTGCATGGTAGCCATCAAAATGAATGTGCTTGAGTCTAGGTAAGTGAGTCGACAACTCCATTGTGGTAGTACCATGGTGGTGGGTTGTACTCACTAGTCGAAGAGTTCGGCTTCACGAATAGAGGCATGAACAAACAAGTACATCTCGAGTCAAGTAGCTTATGTTAAACTTCTATAACTTAAGTTGGATTCTTTTGGCATGATTTAAGTTCTAAAATGGTTATGATGGGTTGCACGAGTCATGAATACTCATTTTCGGTCAAGAAGTCTCGATCTCACAATCCTATGACATGCTATGGTATACTTGTGTCTCGAACCCATGTTGCTCACGTCAAACTCATGCACCAAGTGAAACTTTGTTAATACTAAAGCAGTATCTAGACCTCTTCCGTGTTACCTTGGGCCGTGGCCCAGCTTAAACTTCCAAGACAAATTCCTAAGCTACCATTGGGCTAAAGCCCATTCCCTTCATATATACATCACTTCGGGCCAAGCCAAATGTTGTACCCATACCCACCGGGCCACAGCCCATCCGTGTATCATGTGTTTTCGAATTGTATCTAGACGAGCCATCAAAATCAAACCCAAGGTGCTAACTCGGAAATCAAAATAAAAAACAAACTCATTTCCCGCGTATTCGGAAGTTCCTACTTAGATATAAACGTAAATGTATCAACAAGTAAACGGGTGTAAAAGTGGTAAAGCAAGAAACATGTGTTTACCAACATGATCTACTTAATAAATTTTACGTCAAGATGTAACGTCAGATGTATTCGGATAAACACATCGATGTCAAGTAATCTACTAGCCGTAAATAGTAAATGTTGAGAACAAGTTTTAATAAACAAATAGTGACTACCATATCATTTTATCATATAACAAATTGAATGCTTTCAATATTTAAATGGCTAACTTCTAAAAACAATTAGAAAATAAATCAACTTTATCTATTTTTGACGATACAATTACGCGTTAACAAGAATAAGTATATGCACATTTATATACTTACTAGTAAAATGTTGTAATTATTTTCAAACCAAATTTTGAATTCTAATATTGTTATAATTACAACATAAAAAGTATATATACTTTGTATACTTATTAGTAAAACTATATTAACAATTTTTACAAACTTACGTTTGGTATTAATACAATTATATTGAACTACTTTAAGTAAGCAATACTTAAAAACGACGAACTAAAACATTGCCCTCCTTATCTAGGTGGCGTGTGGGGCAAAGATCACAACATTCACTAGATCCCACATTTGGATTGCACATTGCTAAGGTGAGTCTCATAGCCCTCTTTACTTGATAAACTGTTTTATACATCTTGGGGTGAAAATATGCAAAACCTTTTATGGACCTAAACTATTACATGATTACTATTACGTGGTTTAGCCTAAGCCCTTATGTCCTAGAGAATGTCCTTTTCATGAACCGTCAATTCCCCATTGGAAAGCGAATGTTATAAATAGATCTATTGAGGTGACTCCTCCGCTTCGGTTGGCCATGCTTAGGCCAAGGCGAAACGTATACCATGTCGGAACCGAGTGTTGAGGACAAAACACTCGCTATGGGCCCTATAATGTATGACATCTTTTAGCATACTGAAACCTGTCGTAGTATCGGTTGCATGAACTTAGAGCTAACGTAATAGGCATTCATCCATATATCATTGTATTCGTTGTAATGATTATATGACTTTGCTTATGGTCCAAACTTACTATTTTAACTTAAACCTATGAACTCACCAGCTTTTAGCTGACATTTTAGCATATTTTCTCAGGTGCTTAGTTGTGAACATGGATGCAAGGCAAGAGGCGGATAAATGGTCGTAGTAATTTCTAAAGAAGTGTTTTTACACAAAAATGATGTTTTTATATTGGGACCACTAAAATTATGAGATGTGCCCATTTATCTAAACAATGTTGTAAGAAAATGTTTTAAAATATTTTATGAAATTAAACGGAGTATGTATTCCGTTCTTTATTGCTTGTGTTGTGATTCACCAATTCCGTAACGCACCCAAATAACACGTATGCTTCCGCTAAACCAAATTTTAGGGTGTTACAATATGCACCCCACGATTACTGGATGATTATGCCAGACACGGGAGCGGCTATTGCTCTGACTCTTAATCGTCAATTGTATGCATATCCAATAGAGCATCTACTACGTGTCTTCGCTTAGGTCGTCCGAGAGACGACAACTATTGTCCCCGTTGTGATTCTTTGTGTGGGGAAGACCATGTCGCTTTACTACGCTCATACGGTTCGGATGAAAACTCACCACTCCGTATACTCACCCATAATGGAGAGCGTTCGGACATAACGTGGCGCGGGATGGGAAACTCGTTTCTTTGAACGACAAAGCATGTTTAGAAGGACGTAGTATAGACATATGTTGCAAACGATTCTCGATTTATAGAAAACGACATCGATTTGTATTAAACGACAAAACATGTATAGACGATTCGATTTATATTGTAAACGACAAAACATGTATAGACGATTACGGATTATCGATTTATAGTCAACGACATCGATTTATAGTAAACGACTCCTCATCTTTTGTTACTGATTTACGCTCCCGCTCCTGGTTCTTCCTCATCTTTTTACGAGAATCGGATGACATTCGGTGGAGGGACATTCATGGTGTCAAGACACACCCGCTCGTGTTGAGAGTCCAGATTATGTGCCTTCTTCTCCATCTTATGTGCCTCCTCTCCATATATCTCCACCGCGGATGAGGAGAATTTTATACACCGTCCTCCTGTTCTTCCTCATCTTTTGTTACGGTAGTCTCGCTTTGGCGAGTACGAGCGAGATCGGATTGAGGAGACGATTTCACGTTAGATTTTCGTGTGTACGGATGGCGGCATCATTGGGCGACTACGCCGGGCGTGATTGATCTTAGTTTCTACTTATATTGTGATTTCGTGAACCATGTATCAACTATTAATCTATAACAAGATTGGTTATTTATGTATTCGAAGCTTCTAATTTTGTGAACCATGATATTCTTGATTTATGTTGTAAATAATTATACAAATTCTTTTGGTAGACGCAACAAGAAAATCCTTTTTTGTGTCGTTGTCGACGGGACTTATAATTGAAAGAACATCCCAAAAGCCCAAAAGTTGTGGTTAAGTATTATCGTGTCGCTTTATCAAAGGTAAATAATTATACGTTTGCTTATTTACGTAAATATATCAATAACTTGTTTGTTAAGAATACATTTCTTATAATTGTTTCACCACGTAATAACCGGGGATCAAGACTATGGGTGTCGATACTTTATGTGGAAGGATGTATTTCAACAAAAGACTTTAGTCAAGCTTTCTTCAACGCAGTCTTTCAACTGCAAACTAAAGATAACACGATCAACACGCTATTGTCTCAAAACAATTTGTTGAAGGCAAAAATAAAGACGTTGGAGCGTCATTGGAATTGGCAAGAAATCCAGGTTGATCACGCACGTCGGTCGAGTGGAATACTCTATGACCTTATATATAACATTAATAATCTTCATGTGGAGTAGATTTCGTTGTAGTAGTAGTAGCGTTTGTTGTTGTCTTGTTTAATGTTTTAATATTTAATGTTTTATTGTTATTGTTTAATTAAATGGAAACAATCTGTGATAAAAAACATAACGTAAAAACACTACACAAATAAATATACTCTACATATAAAAAGCACTACACAAATAAATACACTCTAAATATAAAACACTACACAAATTAAATATAATACACAAATTAAACACTACACACTTAAAAAAAAAAAAAAAAAAAAAAAAAAGTACCTGCATACTGATGGGACAACCTTGGGTGTTAGGCTAGGGGGTGCTTGGTTAGACTAACCCTTAATAAAACGTTCATGTACAATCACAATCCCATCATACCAAACGATTTTAGCAAAAGTTAAAGAAATCCAGTTGTCTTTCCATATGCATTATTTGACACAGCAAGAGACAAGACTCACAACGATACCGTGGGGTTGCTCACTCATTTTAGGCTACACTCCTCTTTCTGTTATGCTTGATTTTAACTATGTATTTACTGAAAGGATATAACAGGCAGGGATGGTTATTAGAACTAAAACAATTTAATCGGGTAAAGCCTTTGAAATTGTTACTGTCAAGCGATTTAGGTTGCATTCTTTTTACAGTTGAGTATGCAATGTGAAGGTGTTTATCCAAATTCAGAAAAATGCATATTATGTGGTAGACAAAAATTTCAATCTGAGAAACTTTTAATCTTTTGGCCAAACACTCCAAATCCAATTTGCATTCACCACCACACACTCACAAAGTCCATCTAGTTCCTTGTAATTATCTCAAAATATAACATCAGCCTTATATAAAAAATTATAAGCAATATACTGTTTTGTCCCTGCATTGTGGTCCTTTTTGGCCTAATGTTTTATATCCATCATGGGTATATCTGTAAAGATTTTGATTGTTTAATATTTTACGTAATCAGAATTTAAGGTTCAACTACATTTAATGCTAGATAACGTTATTAGATAATGAAAGAAACAAGTCATCGTTACGCTGTTTCATATAAATTTGTATAGCCAACAAGTGAAATGTATGTACTTTTGTCAAGTGTTTGTTTCTTTTAGCTATATATAGTGTAATACAGAACATGGTTATGGTCATGATTACTCAATCATTGTCATGGTGGATGGTCTACCAAAAGGAGTGTAATGCCCACAGCCCTTAATATGCCTGGTAACAGACTAAGCCAAAGAAACTTATGACTCATTCGATGAAGAGGACTAATGCTTGGTTTCATTTCATTCTCATCTATCTTGTCTAATATATGGATTTTTGGTTTTGTTTTATAATAATTTTTTCGATGTTGTTTCATCTAGATTTGTATAGTCTATAGCTTAACTGATCACGGACAAAAAAAGATCTAAAAGTACTTTATTTCAATGTTAACAGGAGTTTCTCTCAGGATATTGCAAGCGATGTTACTGTTAATGCAGGAGGTGTTTCTTTTTCGTTACACAGGGTATTATCTGTATATGCATTTAGATGAACTTAACCTTATTTGTTATACAATTTGCGATATTGCTATTGTCTGTACACTTGTAGTACTGGTTTTAAACCCTGTGAACTATTGATCTTGATGGTAAAACCATTTATCTTTATGCAGTTTCCATTGGTCTCCAAGTGTGGCTATATAAGAAAATTGGTAACAGTCTCTAAAGACGTGAATGTGTTGGTAGTCGATATCCCTGATGTCCCGGGAGGTTCTGAAGGTTTTGAGCTTGCTGCAAAGTTTTGCTATGGGATAAATTTTGAATTATCAACGGAAAATATTGCTATGGTTAGATGTGTGGCAGAGTATCTTGAAATGACCGAGGATTATGCAATTGGAAACTTGGTATCAAGATCTGAATCCTATTTAAATGAAGTTGGATTTAAGACTCTGACTAGTGCAGTTTCCATTTTACAATCATCAGCAGATCTCTTACCGATAGCTGATAAAGTAAAACTTATCAATCGATGTATAGACACCATAGCATTCATTGTCACCAAAGAAAGTCATTTTTCTCCTTCTGGTGGCACCACTGGTGCTTTAATCCATTCCACATCATCGTCGTCGCAGCCAAAAGCTGTAGTTGATTGGTGGGCTGAAGATTTAATTGTTCTTAGAATCGATATCTTTCAAAGGGTTCTTCTTGCAATGCTATCAAGAGGATTCAAACAATATGCACTTGGTCCAATTTTAATGCTTTATGCCCAAAAATGTCTTCGAGGTTTGGTAAGATTAATGCTTTATTCATTGTCCCATCTTACTCATTGTGCGTTTTTTTGTACACATCTGCGTCATTAAAAGATGACTTTATGTCCCGTTTAAGTCATTTTGTAGCCACGTAAACCCCTTAAAACCAGCTTAAAAAATGATAACCTTATTTATCAAATTTACAAAATTAATGTATAGAAATGTTAAGTTATATATAATGCTAAGTTATGGTTACAAAATGACCCAAACTTGACACAAATCCATCTATTAACTACTGTCGATGTACATAAAAAGTTACATGACTGAATCTGGACAAATGAAAAGGCACGCCGGTATATTATGAGAAAATAAAACCTTTATTTTGTACACCAATTTATATGTGTGATTTTACATCCAACAGGAGATATTTGGAAAGATAAAGAAAAGAATCGAGCCAAAAGAAGAACACGAGAAGAGGATGGTCTTAGAAACAATAGTGAGTCTTTTACCACGTGAAAGGAATGCAATGTCGGTTAGCTTTCTTTCAATGCTGTTACGAGCTGCTATATACCTTGAAACAACTATGGCATGTAGACTAGATTTGGAGAAACGAATGGGAAAGCAGCTCGCACAGGCAGTCTTGGATGATATATTAATTCCTTGTTATCATTTTGAAGGCGATACATTGTTTGATGTGGATACTGTGCAGCGAGTGATGATGAATTATCTTGAGTATGAATTAGAAGGACCTCGTGATGATGAGTATGTTTCTTCACCTCAAAGTGATATGGAAAAAGTTGGGAAGCTTATGGAGAGTTATCTTGCGGAGATAGCTTCTGATCGTAACTTGTTGGTGGTGAAATTTATTAGTCTTGCTGAACATATTCCGGAGCAAGCAAAGTTATCTGAGGATGGAATGTATAGAGCCATTGATATTTACTTAAAGGTATGTCTTCTGTTTTTCTAAGATCAACAATCCCACACACACAGTAATTATAGAGGTGGCAATTTAGACTCATTAACTCATGAATGGGTCAATTCAGGATATGCTTTATCTCTCAAAGATCAAATTAATATGATTAATATTTGCTAAAAAGGACCAAATTATACAGGTTGAACTAGTCAAACATGTCTAAATTCACGAAAAATGTGTATTCAATGCTTCAAACATCCTAAATTGTGGTACAAAGAACTAGAATCACAGTATTTAATAAGTTAATTAATCGTATTGACACAATAATCTATAAAAAATTCAGACATGAACTGTTGCAAGTTTTGACCCGTTTGATACTTACCCGTTTTGACATGTTACCCAACCCATAACAGTTACAAGAAACAAACATGTATTCAGATATAAATCCTATGCCTATACATTGCTTTTCTCAAGTGTTGACTCATTCCCACTTCCAGTCGTGATCCTCTTGTAGTCTTGTGCATTACCGCTGCCACAAACATCTCTTAGATCGAAGTGTTGATCAGTTTCTTCATTTATTATACATTCTGGCATGTGAACATGTGGAAGTCGTTGAATTATCATCTCACGAATTTTGATGGCTCCAATCACAAAATTTTCACCAGCTTTTCTCGTTTTCTTTGACTTTGGCTTCCACCGTGTCTTTTGACGAAAATTCTTTGAATTTCTGGTTTCCACTAAATGTGTGATCTTCATCTTGTCTTGAGTTCTTTCAAGTAGTTTGTTAAACACATCAATTTCCCATTCTATTGAATCCTTCTAGTATGTCTAGGGCCAATTCAGTGCCCACTATCCCTTAGACTTAATACAAGTCCCTGAATGTTAGAATACATTCAAGGAGTCATCCTCAAGAAATCCTACAGAGTCTAGAAGAAAGTCTCATCATAAACTGAGGCGGAACTCAAAGAGTGAGGATAAGGATCAGGATCAGGATGATCACACACTGACTCCCTGAAGATCTCAACAAAGTTATTAAGTAAGTGGGAACAACAATGTCCAATCAAAACATTTCATGTCGCACCATCATAAATTCATATTTATGCATTAGTAACATCTTAATGAGACAACTGATCCATGACTTAGTTCTTCCGCATGTTTGACTTTCACAATCAAGTCCATTTCATCTTCCTAGGTCATTGCTTCTGCTCATTCAACATTGATTCTACCATTCTTTTTGTATTCTGAGGTCTCCTCTTACTACATATTGTCAATTGTCATGGGATAGGGTAATATGATTGTGTCATGAACTCCTGCTAATGTAACACACTTAAACAAAGAGCTATAATCACTTAGCATCCCATTGTAAATTTCTAATTCTGCTGCTGTTTTTGCCTACATTTACGGCCATTGCTAGGATTCTTCTTATATCATGTGAGGTTCCTGTGATGCATTTATTGAAAAAAATATATATATCAACTGAAGAATGGATATTAGACCGAAAAGTTGCCATCCCAACTATCATAGTAACATTTGCCAAAATTGGTCCAGACTGGGTTTACAACTCTATGCCCAACTCTTGGAGATCCATACGGCTAGGATGTATAACTACACACCACGACCGAAAATATTGAGTAATCATCTGAGTTGAAAAATCTGAACATTTAGTATTGATGTCATTGAGCCAGTTGTCTATTAACAGACAATGCCTATGACCGGTTTTCTTATAATATGTAAACTCATAGAATCATTAGTAGTTTAGTAGTACTCATATGGATGCAAAATAGCACTTTACAAGAAGATAACTAGCAACCGATAGGATATAAAAGGTTACATAATTATTTTCTTACGTAGCTTGGATACATGAAGTTGTACGCTAGTTTAACAGTCCAGATTAGATTCCGCATGCAAAACAGATTTATATATATGCATCTCATAATTCAAGTTAAATTGTGTGTTCAGCAATTAACGATCATTTTATAGCAGGCTCATCCAACGTTAAGTGATATGGAAAGAAAGAAAGTTTGCAGCTTGATGGATTGTCAAAAGCTTTCACGTGAAGCTTGTGCGCACGCAGCCAAAAATGACCGCCTTCCTGTACAAACTGTAGTTCAAGTTCTTTACTATGAACAACAACGCTTAAGAGACAATCTAGATGGTGGCCTGATAGCAGTCGAACCAACCACCACCACCAACAACCAACCATTAAACAATGAGCTCTCACGCCTGAAAAAAGAAAACCAAGACCTCAAATTTGAGATTATTAAGATGAAAATGAGATTGAAAGAAGTGGAACGATCATCTGGTGATAAATCTGCAGTCAGCAGCCCTGCTTCCACAGGTTATTCTGCTGATAAACCACCACTGCCCCGAAAATCTTTTATAAATTCAGTCACGAAAAAGCTTGGGAAAATTACACCATTTTTTCGTGCTGATGGAATTTTACCTTCAAGTACTAGAGGCAGGAATAAGCCAGCTAAAGATAGAAGACATTCCGTATCTTGATCTTCATGCTTGGCAAGACGACTACTAGCTATCTGTAATTATTTATTTTTAATGCTCAATTCAATGCCTATATATATTTGTGTGATATATATGTAAAGTTTATATGTATATCATTATATCTATAGTTGTATAAGTTTATGGAAGTGAAGTTCATGAACATCTGTTGATACATGAAGTGTTACCCCATTACTTTATTTTTTATGAAACATATATGCTTAAAAGTTTGCTCATGTGTAATTTGCAGGTTATAAATTTAGAGGTGGGCCCACTTGGCATTTTTTAATTGTGTTTGTATAGAATATGTTGCATTGCAGAACAGCAGTAGCAGTTAACTAAAGGAAAAACAAGTGAGAACTGAAATGTGAAATGATGATAGTAAGAGGGGTTTGTGGGGGTATAAGTTTGAAATGATTGGCAGCTTTTCAAATAGAATATATATTTTTACAAAAGAAAAAATAAAGTTATGTCTAAAAGCAAAAACATGAGGGACAAACTAGCAGTGGCGCATGCCTAACTAACAACTTGATCATCATTTCATTTCATTAAAGAAAAGAAAAAAAAAATAAAGTTGAGATTTTATAAGAGATGTTTAAAGGTGTTGTAAATAAGGATGCAAACGGTTCGAGATTATGAGCTTAAGCTCAACTCGCTTGAATCGTCTTATGAGCTCAATCCCGAATTTAAAAAATGAGCTCGAAATATCTAACGATTAAAACTTGTTCTTTATGAGATTTATCTATTTATTATACATTTTTTAGTATACAGTCCATGCAAAAAAGATGTAAAATAACTAGATGTACCTTAATTAGAGTCTCTGAGGATGTGGTCGAGATAGGCAATCATTCAGGGCCTAAAACATTTCGAAGAAGCTAGTAAATACAACAATTATATAGTGTAACATATATTTTAAAAAAAATAATCAATTAGGTGATACTATATCTTCAAAAGGTCATATGTTTAATGTTTGAATATATATCTAACTTTTATTATATCGTATAAAACAACGACACTTTTTAGATAACATTATTATTTATTTATTTTTTAAAACATTAGTTTTTGAAGGTGTTATTATTGTTTTTCGCCTAGAGCCTCCAAAAACTCTAGAACAGCCCTGATAACTAGTAAGAAGCTAGCTAAAAATGTAGTATTCTTATGTGTTTCTTTTTATAAACGTTTGATTCAAATTATTGTGCGGGCATATGATTTCGTCCCAAGGAAAAATCAATACAATAGTATCATGAACAGGGTGTGTCACTGATATGGAAGGGGAATCTAGTGGTGATTTAGTGGCAGACAAAATATGAGAACAACTCTCCTTAATGTTGGAGATAGGATATAAATAATAAATAATGAGCCACTTGGTTGGTGAAATTTCAAGAATATTAGGTATTAGCTGGGTAAGCTTATCATTTTATTTATATTAACATGGTGTACATAATTATTAATGTTAAGTTCATATTTAATAAAGCTATAAAAACTTTACAGATTTTCTACACTTTAAACATCACAGATTTAAGTTTACAAATGAGCACTAATATGTGACAAGTCGTAACAGATGTTGGACGACCGAGTATTTGCTGCCTAGGTGGCATGCAATACGCGTTCTTGTTATGGAAGCAAGGGAGCACACATTTTAGATGGCAAATTTTGCAAGACTCGGTTGATGCCAAGACTGATCGATTCGTGTAGTATGTGTATTTTGGTGAAGTATATTTGTGTTTAAGTGGATTATGTTTTTGTGATAAAGTTGGTTGTTTTATTACACTAAGTTAATGGTGAAATTGGTTGTAAAGAAAAAAAGTTAAAGTGACGCTGAAATGGATTGATGAATGCGGTCTTGGGTCTCTTTACTAGCCAATTGTTAAAAGTATGTGAACAATAAGGAACAAAGTACTTTATGCCAATTGTTTTCTCTAAGATATAGTTTAGGATGTTATAAATTATGAATTATATGATGTAAGATATTCCATATGCTGATTTAAAAATTCAATCAATCAATGAATGTGTACTTGGAAAGATGCCATATTTATTTGTCTCTGGAAATGATTCTTCCCCCCTTGCCTTTCAATTTTAGGTACTTCAAAAGCAATCTAATAAGAAACTCCCAAACATGTCTCCATGCTTTTAAAAACTAAGAATGATAATTGACTTAAACCTTTATTTTCTATTTTCTCCCTGGCAACACATGGAAGATGAAGATGATGTCTTCTTAAACATGAAACATTATTAGTTGTTGACCATCTTAATTACCCATATATATGGAAATTCATTCAATCACAAGTACATGTGAATAACGCTTGTTACACACTAAATTATAGTTTAGATATGAGACGACCTTAACATGACATGTGAAATCTACTCACCAAATCATTTAGGAAGCCTTTTGTGAAACACTTGTCGTCATATCGTTCGAGATATAAAGATTTTGAATTATATTGATACACAAGCTTTGTATAAAAATTAACAGCGTACATAAATCTAACAAAAGAATTATTTGCTAGAATAGACGTGACCTTTAATTTTTGGCAACTTATTGATTCCACTTATCCATATTGCTGACATATTTTGTGTACTTGTGTTCTATCATAAGATATGGTTATATGAGTAGGGTCCCACCTCACCATGGACGTACATCATCTAATTTACCATCACCAATAACCCTTAGACAAAATAATCCGTTATTGATAAGGCATGCCATGCTATGGGCCTTTATCACCATACATCATAAAAGAGACTCAGTTACAAAAAAAAGCCACTTTTTATCAAAAGATATGATCGAAATGGGGTTTTCATACAAAGGACTAGAGAGACAAGCATCATTGCAAGATGCCAAATTGGCCAATTTACAAGAGTCAGTTAACTAAGTACAAGTTTTTGTAACATGAGATAGAAAGAAAAAAAGGGTTTACCTTTTAAAAAGCTAAATTCAACTCATTGAAATGAAGAAAAGAAAAGAAAAAACTAAAGTTTCACACAAACAAACAATGAGTTCATAAGTAGAAAATTAAAACCCTAGATAAGATCTTGAAATTAATATACCAAACATTTTCTTAAATATCTTTTGTTCTAATTTAATATCAAGTCGTGTTTAAACTTAGAACTTGATACATCCATGGTTGTTGTTTGAGTGATCTATCTGAAGCTGAACTATTGTTTATTCTGTTACCACTCAAAAAACTTGAATTATCTCTTGTGATTCTTTCTACTCTCTTTATATGACTCGACCCCGTTGAGGATGATGAAAAACTTGCCATGGAGTCCGAAGATTCGGGCTTATTTGTTGTGCTCCTTTTTCGGTTAAAACTTGTAGGAGCTAAAGTGAGCTCAATTACGCACTCGTCTTCCTCAGTTTCTTGGTTGTCTAATGTTTGTTTGACATGATCATACTCTTTGGTTGCTGCAGGCCGTTCCAAATCAAACTTGTTCTTTTGTTGTTGATAATTATTGAAGCATATATTTTCTTGAGGGCTATGTGTGCTGCTTTGCATGTTCTTCATCAACATCTTCTGGACTTGATATAATCTATGAAGTTCATATACCTTAAACAAACAAACAAAAAAGTCAGTACCCTTTTTTGATAAACACAAAATCATCTAAATAAATCTTAAATCATGACACACATACAAGTATATAGATATAGGTATGTACCTGTTCTTTGAAGGTTTGTTCATGCTTTAACATGGCCATCTTCATGCATTCTTTATCATAAGGCTGAACAAACTTGTCCATTGTTTCTCTTATCCAATCTTTAATCGAAAATAAGAACGAAAATTCAATTCCGTGTTGCAAATAATTAAATCTGCTACAAACATAAACATACAAAGATTTAGAAATTGCATGACTCCGGCCAATGTAACACAAAAAAGTTAAAAAATATTTGAAGTTCAGATTCATTTTGGTTTTGTTTATTCTATTGCCACCTCATTGTAATAGTTATCACAGTAATACAATATCTTGATTATTGTTATCTTGTTTTCTATGAAAATTGACAAAAGAAGTTTTCAAATGATCGTATCAAGTGATGAACTTATGCTTCTATTTTGAGAATGATTTGATCATCAAAGCAAATAACTAGCAAAGAATACAAATAATAAGAAGTTGAAATCAAGATTATGTAATTTTATGAGCAAAGTTTTGATCTTTTGTGGAAAATAATTTGCAAAAATGAGAAGAACAAGAAGAATAATTAGGGTTTCTAACCTTTTTGAAAGTGGCAAAGATATGATTGAAATATGTTGGTTGTAAGAAGAGGTTTTTAACTCAAAGAGTGTCTAGTGATTATGTTCTAAGAAGAAGAAGAACTAGTAATAAAGCATGTTGAGAGGGAGAGGTGGGGGGGTAGGGTTGGGGTGGGGTCTGTCTCTTTCTTGGTGTTGCTTACAACTCAGAGTTGTATAGTATTAGAGAATAGCCACACAAACAGCTAATCAGTTTGTTTGATACGCATGATAATAACTTAAGTGTGACATCTTACAACCTCATGTTCACAAGATTTGATTTGTTGGCTAGTTAAGGTATTAGATATTTTTTTAGTGAAAATATAGTGATTGGTCATTTGATTTACTACTTTAAATTTATGTTTGTAAGTCCTTTCATTATTGATCATATGATAGCCGAGTTTTTCTTTTTTCTGTTTTCTTAACAGCTTGGTTTTCTTGGTAAAGCATGGATGAAGAAGTCACACTGACCGGAAAGCTGCTCGATCATAACTTTATTACGTACATACTAAATAATTAGTTTGATTAGAATGATGAAATGCAATTTTATGTGTTACGAGTTAGTGTTGCTTCTTCAAGTTACTCAAAATTTGTTTACGACTACGGCTTGAATAAGTAGATTGTATTGTAAGAACTTTTAGTAACAACTAAAGATGAGTTAAGACTAGACACAAATACTCAACCTATTGAATAATCCAAATCATAAAAAAAATAAAAAATAAAAAATTGATAGACCAGATTGATTTGCATATACGAAGTTTTGTTTTATTTGAAGATTACAGTATAATTTAAATAAAGTAAATAGAAAAAAGATTATAATATTAAAATATAGTGTGACAGAAGAATTTAAGATTGACGTATTATTTATTAAGGTTCAGGGCACGGAAAATCAAAAGCATATTGAAGTTTGAGGCATGTACCAAACAAATCCAACTCCTTTGTCCAATCTCATTCATGTTTTGTGCAGCTCCTGCCCCACCCAATTTTATTCTCATCACATATACAAATAAAGGAAATCTACAACCACTCACACTTTCTGAAAAAACCACACAATGGATGCCACGCTACTTGACCGTTGACAAAAAAAAAACCACACAACCAAATCTAATCTTGTTCACTTTCAAGTTACTCACTCCCATTTTTTCTTTAAACGTAATAATTTTCTCTCTCTAATCCTTTATAATCCATCAAAATCTGCAACAATCATCTTCTCGATCTTAGATGAATCATTGATGTCAAAAGCACCAAATATTTCTTCATATCAATCAGATGAATCATCGTACATTTCTTCTCATTTACATGATGATGGTGATGATGATTTGTCCAAAACAACCAAGTAAGTCTTTTACTACTACTCAAATTTTCTATGTTTCATTACAGTTACGAAAAGTGAGTTAGTTTATTTGTTTATTTATTTTTAGGTAAATAGGAGAAAACTTATTAGAAATAGATAAACCTATTAAATCACATTTTTGATTGATTATACCAAATTGAATGAGTATTTATTTTTATTTTTTTTAAATCATAATCTGCTATCCCGTAATTGTAGGAATTGTTGTGTTGACTTGGAAAATGATGCTAATTGCGAAAAATTGAATGAAGAAAAGGGAGAATGTCATAAAGAAGTGTATGCTCAACATAACTATAACATGAATGTAAATCATGATGAAGGAGTTGAAGAACCCAAACTTGGCATGACTTTTGACACTATTGAAGAGCTTACTAATTTTTATGCAATGTATGGAAAGAAAATGGGATTTGGAGTGTTCAAAAGATCTTCCCAAAAGTCTTTAAATGATGAAGTAACAAAGTATATTCTTGTTGCATGTAATCGGCTCAAGTCGATTTCAAAATCAAAAATACCTTAAACCCTCGTCCCATTACAAAAACAAATTGTGGCGCTAGAGTTTGTGTGGTTCTTGGCCGATAAAAAGTGGCATGTGTCGAAGTTAATCTCGAACATAATCACCTTTTTAGTCCTAGCAAAGGACGATTTTATCGTTGTCATCGGTTAGTAAATAGAGCGTGAAAAGACGACTTGAAATCCATCAAAGAAGCGGGAGTAAGAATGAATAAGAGTTATAATACGTTTGTGGTACAGGCGGGGTATGAAAATATACCATTTACGGAAAAAGATTGTCGTAACTATGTTGATAAAGTTAAACGGTTAAAGTTTGGAGAAGGTGATGCTGAAGCAATTCAAGGTTATTTCATGAAGGTTCAGTCTACAGATCGGGAATTTTTTTATGCATGGGAATTGGACGAGGAAAATAGACTAAAGAGTTTGTTTTGGGCAGATGCAAGGTGTAGGGCCGCTTATGAGGAATTTGGAGATGTCATCACATTTGATACAACATATTTGACAAATCAGTATGAGATGCCAATGGCTCCTTTTGTAGGAGTAAATCATCATGGACAATCAGTATTACTTGGTTGTGGATTGATTTCAAATGAAGATACCAAGACATTCACATGGCTCTTTAAGTCATGGCTTACATGTATGTTCAGGGCGTGCTCCCAATGCCATTATCACGGACCAAGACCATGCTATGAAAAATGCAATTGAGATAGTTTTTCCGGATGCACGTCATAGGTAATTTCTAACCCACTTATATAGTCTAAAGCTATACACTTAGATTTACATAGTCATGAATCTTGAAATTTTATAGTTTGAAAAGTATTTGCTTGTTATTTAATAATATTTCGTGTGGTGTTTGTGGTATATCGTGAAGAAGTTGCTCGAAAAGTTTGGTAAACATAAAAATACAAGTCAATCAAGTACAAGCTTAAAAGGTTGTTTATGATTCTTTGACTTGGTGAATTTGATGAATCTCGAATATAATGTTAGAAACGTATAAACTCGAAAATAATAAATGGCTTAAAGACTTGTATGTTGAAAGGCATTGATGGGTACCTTGTTTTGTGAAAGATATTTTACAAGGTGGATGTCTACTACACAACGCAGTGAGAGCATTAATTCATTTTTGATAAATATTTAAATAAGAAAACTACCTTAAAGCAATTTGTGGAACAATACGAAAATGCGTTGAGGATAGGGTCGAGAAGGAGAACATAGAAGATTTTAATTCCTATAATTCGTGGTACCCATTAATTACCCGTTATGCCATGGAAGAGCAAATGAAGAATGTTTTAACCAATGCTAAGTTTAAAGAGTTCACGGAAGAGTTGACGGAAAAATGTATTGTGTGATTGGTTCCTTAAAATCACAAAATGAGTATTTAGCATATGATGTCTTAGAGGATATAATGGATAATGGAAATATACTAAAGAAGCAATTTGTCGTTTGGTTCAAAAAGGGTGATTCACCTGAAGAATGTGATATTAGATGTATGTGTCGTTTGTTTGAGTTTAGGGGAATGTTATGTAGGCATGCACTTACGGTACTCATCAATGAGAATATATATTTAGTTCCAAATAAGTACATTTTACGAAGATGGAGAAAAGATGTTAAGAGAAGGCATACTAAGGTTAAAGTAAGTTATAGTAATTGGGTTGTCTCTGATGTTGGGCGTCGTTATGACAAAATGTGTAATGCTTTTTCTGAAGTTGCGGACTTGGCATCCGAGCTAGACGAAAATGTAGTCTTGTTCTTGATCGAGTCAATGACTTAAAGAGTGAAACTATGGGTGGAAAAACTAGCACTAGTAGCCTTAGATGTACACCACGATGAGTGCTTCTACCAAGGATAAAGATAAGATTGGTGATCCTGCAAAAGCAAATGGAAAAGGTCGTCCGACGGGTAGAATCAAGTCCATATATGAGAATATCATTACAAAAAACAAGAGAAGGAAGAAGGTATTCTCATTGAACAATTTATTCCACTAAAAAGTTAATGAATATGTCTGACCTTTTCATTTTATGCTCATTGTGACTGTAGAAAATGCAAGATTTTGATTATATTGGAGCCGAGGATAATGAAACAACGAAGAAACGTTCTAAGAAGGATGAAGAGGTACTAAGAAACGTCCAAATGCAGCAATCATCATATCTCAACTCTTTGAATGGAGCAGTGAACTCCCCGAATACAACAATTAGCCCTCCAACTACGACACTTGATCCTGCGTAGATGGTGTCTATTATTTTTGTTAATCACATTGTCAATTTATCTCAAATTATGATTTTGTGTAGTTGCTTGATAAGATGAAGTGTTGGATACATTTGTGTATTTTTAGATGAATGCAATTGTGCTTTTATTAATCGATGTTTCTTTCTTTCTTTTTTTTTTTTGCGTTTGATTATGTTACAAGTTTATATGCTACTTGTACACCTTATAAATGCTTGATTTTAATGACTTTTATATGTTGTTCGGATTGCTCAAATATGTGCTTGTTAATAGCTTTTTATATGCTGTTATTTAACAGCTTTCTATGCTGATTTTTAACAGGTTTCATGTGCCGTTTGGACTTCCGAAATATATGCTTGTTTATAGCTTTTATATGCTGTTTTTAACAGCTTTCTATGCTGTTTTTTAACAGCTTTCTATGCAGTTTTTAAACAAATTTTACAATTAGTATGTTTGTTTTTAACGACTTTATATGTCGTTTGATTGTCAAATATTTTCTTGTTAACGCCTTTTATCGCTATTTTTAACAAATTTTGTATTATATTTTTTAACAACTTTGTGTGCTATTTTTAATGCTTTTACGACTTTATATGTCAGATTTTAACCAAACTAGTGTCGATATATTCACAACTAGAAGTAACCAAACTAGTATTTCTTTTTCGAGAAGTCTAGCAGTGGTACCCAATACCACTAGCGATGGTTTCGAGAAGCCTAGCGATGGTACCGATACCACCAGCGAAGGGTTTCGGAAGCCTAGCGATGGAAACAATTAAAGCTAGCGATGGTTTCCATGTTTGGTCGCGTAACAAAGATCACAAGCTAGCGATGGTTTTCGTGTAAGTTTACTCTTTGAATTCTAGTTTTGTATTTGAATAGATCCAATGTTACATGTGTTTACTCTTTGATTTGTCAGTCAAACGACTCCAAGCAGCATCTATATTATCACTTTTCATGCATTGTTTACATGTGTTTTCTCAATATATAATAAGTCTACTGGTTGTTTAAATGTGAATTCCAAATCATTTATTCAAGATATAATAAGTCTACTGGTTAGTTATAATGACATAACTAACATTCTGGACCCAACTCAGTCTTTTTCATGTGATATTTCTACATATATCTGGTTGTAGTTGACTTCTTATGATTGACATCTGTTTACTGTAATAATTAAGTAGATAAAAGATTTGTTGTGAAATCCTAGATCCGGACTCAACTAGGGTATAAGCAATATTGATTGAATGATTGCACAGTGGAATAATAACGACACAATCAACATTACTAATAAGGTTTTCTTTATTGAATATAAAGAAACTAATACTACTACTACTACTACAAGACGCTCTATGCGTTTGCTAGACTCTCATTAGGAGATGTCTTCTATGAAATGAAATGAAAGGATGATCCAAGAACCACAACCGCCATCCTCTTTATATAATGAGGAGGTTACAAACCCTAGCTTACTAGAAAAGCCAACTATTACATATTTGGTCCTCATTGTTTCTTCTTTCTTCATTATTTCTCGCTTTGTAATCTTATTCAAGATAATCACTTCTTCACAGAAATTATCGAGTCGCAGTAATTCTTATTTAGAAGAATTCCCAACAATCTTCCCCTAAACTGGAATTTGACTATGTTAAGTTCCAGTTTCTCGATAGTACAAAACCACCTGTATGAAGAAACAATGGTAAAACATGTCATCACAATAATAAGTTGCACACTATGAATCTGCTTCCCCTTCATCTAATAGGGGTCTTGAGCAACTCGTAGACGCTTCCCCTCAAGTGATGCATAAAGATGGTAAGTAAATAAACAGTAAGCTTCCCCTTAAACTATACTAACCATCTCTCGATTTTATTATATATTTTTTTTTAACAACTAAAAAGAAATAAAATGCAACAACAGAAATGTCAAATCAGCAGCAAAATAATCCACCAGAAGGAATGGAGAACCAGTAGAAACACCAAAGCATGCGTCTTATATCTTGTACTATCCACGTGACTCCAAACTCAGATGATGCACTAGCAAATGTGAGCATTAAGCACCTTTTATATAGATCTCGCCCGCCACTAACCCCGAGCACTACAACGTAACTCCTTAAAGTGATAGCAAATGCGAGCATTAAGTACTTTTTGTAGATCTCACCCTTCACTAGAATCATCAAGTCTTTGTCACATCATTATCGTACAAACAAGTTATCTCAAAAGTGCCCGACTCACTTTGAGATATGATAAGACACGCACCTTCAAAGTAAACCGTCGTGAAACCAAAACCTTCAAGAGAAACCGGTAGTAAACCAAAGCGAATCAAAATATGCGCCAAGAGAAACATCATATCAAGTGAAAATATGTTAATTACTAGGGTTCATCGTTGAATAAAAATTCAACTCACCAAGACTAGTAAAACATTTAGAAGACCAAATGTCAAGACCGAAATAAGCATATACAACAACCGATCATGAACAGTATAAATGTTATCCGACCAAAATTTAAGTTCCCACGCTGCCATTATACTCCATCGACAAACAGTACCCAATCAGTAGAAATGAAACAATGAATCAGCAGAAACAGTAACTCGTATGAATGGACCAATCAGATTCCTCTCTTGCTGTCTCATGTGCAGACCCATCATGTGACAAGAAAAACCAATAATTCCACAAATGTGTACAGAGTGGAGCCCATATAACCAACAAGACCAATCAAAATGCTAGACCATCATCACATGAGACCAGCATCAAATCAGCATAATATACGAGCCATAGATATATATATAATACTAATTCGAACCAATGTCTACCATATCCCCCATACACCTTACCACACTTGATAGCCAAGATGAGATTAAAGTAGTCACGAATTATGCATACCACGTGAAGCCTCAAAACGAACAGAAATCAATTGGCAGCAATGAATACAAGGAAAAATAGCCCCACATGGTTGACCAATATCAATCAAACCTACATAACCTTGAGATAACCAACAGACGCCGTCCATGTGCTAGAGTGGTATACAATTTTCATTGAAATCAAAAAAACCATGATGTACAATCAATTGTACCAATTAACACCTAACCCCACATAATTTATACCAAGTATATTGAATCCCACGTAGGGACTTATTAATATCAGCAGGAACGACAGAATGCAGATAATTATCATGGGGACCAAGATGGTGGGGTTACTTGGAAGTAGGGACCAGTATAAATAATTCAAACCTTGCGTTTCAATAAAAACGCTTACCACCAATACAAAGCGTAGGTTATCATAACAAAAATGGACCCATGTGATCACGTAATGAGTGTGACCCCACCGACTCTCCAACAAGTCAGATCCAGAAGAAAAATTATCCCATATCAAAGTAATCCAAATCGACAATACTAAAAATATGTGTCCCCACCGATTACCCAAGATTTATATGAGACAACATATTAATCACAATTCAATCAGTACGAGGTATTGTATATCGATTGACAAACATATAAAAAACTTGATACCTCAAAAAGGAATCAGCCTTTTCTTCAATAACTGCTTCAATTCATCATCAGATCTGCTACAAAACTGAAACCGAGTCTGCTACGTCTGCTGCCTCTTTAATTATCAGATCTGCTGCATAAACCCTAATTACAAAAAACCTTATAAACCCTAGATCGAGAGCCACCCGCTCCGAAACCAATTGTGAAAACCAAGATCCGGACTCAACTAGGGTATAAGCAATATTGATTGATTAGATGCATGGAATAGAAAGAACACAATCAACATTACTAATAAGGTTTTCTTTATTAAAACATAAAGAAACTAATACTACTACTACTACTACAAGACGCTCTGTCGTTTGCTGACTCTCATTAGGAGATGTCTTCTATGAAATGAAATGAAAGGATGATTTTCTAACCCTAGCCGCCATCCCTCTTTATATAATAGAGGGAGGTTACAAACCCTAGCTTACTAGAAAAGCTAACTATTACATATTAGGTCCTCATTGTTTCTTCTTTCTTCATTCTTGCTCATGGTTTTGTAATCATCAAATCTATAATTCCCAACAATCTTCCCCTATTTGATATTACAAAACAACCTGTTAGGAATTAGAAATTCCCGGTATTAAAGAGTCGGTCACCTCAAGTATATGTAATCGTTAGAAAGCTCGTAGTCGTAGTTCTTTAAGTTAAGTAGGTTTTAGTTAAGTAACACCGTGGAGGACTGACGGGTCTTTACCCATCTGTATGCACGATCCATGCCCCGAGTGTGGCGAATTATGTAAGACTATAAATACTCTCTACCTTCCAAGGTAGAGTTGAGCTCATAATAATATCTTTCACTTTCTCTCACTAAGTTCCCTAAAACCTCTAACTTTCTCTCTCTAGAATTTCACCTTATTCGCCACCTTGTGTTATGGTTTGATGTGTATGTGAAAAGTTATATCTTACAATTGGTATCAAGAGCCATGGTTAGATCATATCTTGCACATCTTTGGATTTATAGTGGTTTTTAGGTGGTTTTTGAGTTTGAAAAAGTTTAGTGGTTTTTGCATCATTTGGTTGATTTCTTGTGTTAAAGTTTGAATTTTGTTGGTACTTTTATGTTTAGAATCATCAAAAGTGTTTAGGTTTTCATTTGGTAAGCTTGATGTGTATGTGAAAAGTTATATCTTACAATTGGTATCAAGAGCCATGGTTAGATCATATCTTGCACATCTTTGGATTTATAGTGGTTTTAGGTGGTTTTGAGTTTGAAAAGTTTAGTGGTTTTGCATCATTTGGTTGATTTCTTGTGTTAAAGTTTGAATTTTGTTGGTACTTTTATGTTTAGAATCATCAAAAGTGTTTAGGTTTTCATTTGGTAGCTTGAATCATCTTGGTTGGGTTGTTTTGGATTGAAAAGTGAAGGTTATTTGGTTTTTCAAGCTAGCGACTTAGCTCTCGGACTTGTTTTCTTGGTAGCGACTTACTTCATAGTTTTGTAGCGACTTACGCTATAAAAGCTAGCGAGTTAGAGCTAGCGAGTTAAAGCACAAGTAGTGGAATCTCCACTCACGGTTAGCGACAATGGTAGCGACTTAGTCAGAGTGAGTTGCTCTTTAGCGACTTGCATATCTAGCGACTTGTGTAGCAATCATCGCACAAATTTGGCTAGCGACTTAGTCTCAGAATGAAGTTACTACTTAGCGACTTGCTTTTCTGTTGGCGACTTGGGACTCTAGCGACTTAGACGTGTGGCTTAATTAGTTGTTAGCGACTTGGTTCAAGAATCGTAGCGACTTGGTTCAAGAATTCGTGGCGACTTGGTTGATTTTCCCGTCAAAACTTCAAACGGCCATAACTTTTGAACCAGTAACTCCGTTTTCAGTTTCTACCCATCAAAACGACCGTGAGAACGAGGAGAATAGACCGCGAATAAACTAAAGTTGATTCGGGTCAATCTTCGAGGTCTAAATCCGCTCGAACGAAGTTATTGAGGTTTTTAAGTTTTTAGACCTAAATTTCTCGGGAAAACGGGCATAAACCAATCCGAATCACAACCAAACAACATCTCGCTAATCCTACAAACAATCATATGTCCTAACACACAATTGTCTATCATTCCATTCGTCATTGCTTAACGGTTTGGTCTTGATTTTAGTAAAATCCCGCGAAGATTCTATTTCTCGGTTTGAATCATAGACTTGTAAAATCCTGCATTCTACCACATCATGTCTTACTCTCTCGACCCGGTGATTTCGAAGTGCTTAAATTGTATGATGATGTAGTCAACCACGAGAATGTTAGCTACATCGAACGATTAAAGATGATTGAATCAATCAATGAGGATGTGATATCTCCGGGTTCGGACTTTGAAAAGATCGAAATGCACCACCAATGCTACAAAATGCCATGCTAAAGGAATGTAACATTGAGCCCTTTCAACTACTTTATCAAGACCTCAAACTACTTTTATCTACAACTATGGATCGAACAAGCGATTTTCTCTCCTTCGCGATTTTCCCATCTTGACAAGAACTCGTGCTACTAAACTTAGAACAACCGAGGTTTCAAATTACTAAAGAGAAGTTCTCAACCGATGAATCTAATCGACTCTTCAAGTAATCTTGATCAATTTGACCATTTATCCGGGGAATATTCCTCGATTTTGATGATGAAATGATGAAGTGTCTTTCAAGAAACACACCGGAATGGAAATTAGCGTGTTCATTGAGACATTCATACAACTCATGGATAATGTGAGAAGTACATTGAGGAAGTTACACAAAAGATGAAAACGTGAATGAGTGTCGGTGCGGTTGAGAAATAGTTGTGATAAGTTGGGTAATGTATCTGTTAAAGAATCGGGTGTTGTTGAATGCGTAATGTCGAGTCAACATATAATGATGAGTCGGGTAAAACACCGGATGATGGATCGGTTGGCACTGAATACATAGGCTCGAGATTGATAAGCTTGACACATCCAATGTCCGGTGACTCTCGTTACACATGTTGTGGATGCGTATAATGCACTGTAAATTGAGCGGTGTCATGTAATGAGGTACCCTTCGCTCAACATTGTGCATCCGCTAAAGCACTTAAACAACCGATCATAATGTTGAACATGTCTTTCATAAATGTTACATTCGAGGTCGAGTCTCGAGATTAAGTGTTTCAAAACAAAGATTTGGTTGATAAGAAGGCTTTTGATGAACTTTCAAACAAATTCTCAAATCTTGAAAAATATTGCATTTCACTTGAAATCGCGATTCGAGTAAAGAAGAAAGTTTTCAACTTAACAAACCATGTAAAACCGGAACTTCCCAATTCCATGAACTTTTGAAATTAACACTTTGAAAGCTCACTTCAAGACAAAGAGTCAACCATTTACAATCAAAGAAACATATTTCTATCTTGAATGAGAAAAGTAATTTAGTCATGAATACACAAGACATTGATGCTATTATAACAAGAAATAATGAACTGTCAATTTATGTGGCTAAATTACTAAAGGAAAATGAGTCTTTGAGAAAGCATCACGTAGAACTTAGTGAATCTGTCAAAGAAGCTAGAACTAAGTCAATGGAACAAAACTCTTTGATAGCAAAAATTGATGAACTCAAAGCTCAACTTCAGGAAAAGAGTTTCGCTATTGTTGCCTTAAAAAATGAGCTTAGGAAAACTCTAGGGAAAAGTGTGAACACTAAGTTTACATGTAACACCCCAACCCGACAAGGGTAGAAGTGTCACATTCTGGTGTCATATCAGAACATACAAACAAAATTTATAAACGAAAGCCTTTAAGAAATGAAGTACCAAGTCATATAGACGAATGACTTACAAGAAAAATACAAAATCCAATATGTCTAAAATAAAATGAAATCTCCAAACGATAGCCCAACAAAATAAATCCAAATAATAAGGTATCTAGGGTTGATCCACTCAAATAATCCAACTCTCAGCCCATCAAAGCCCATCTTCAAACCTAACACCGCCGCAGAAAAGAAATGCGGTGAGCTTAAAAAGCCCAAAGGAATGATATAACAAAACGAAAGCTAAATAAAATCGAAATGCGAAATGAAACAAAGGAAAACGGATAACAAAGTCGCAGCTGAATGAGAATAATGAGTCAATGAGGATTCTTGTAGAAACACAAATATACGAGATATCCAAACGAGCAGATAACAAGGAGCACGAAGCAAAGCAAAGCATCGATGACATATAAACAAGCACATACAAACCAGGCATACAAGAACTGAAACATAAGCAAACATAGCAAAGCGTCGTATCCACACAACATATACAACATACAATCAAATCAGAAAACATAAGCCATACAAGTCAAAGAGAACTAAGGCAAGCGGAAGCACTTAATTAGTAAGTGAGCATGGCAATCACACAGGTCAAAACCCTTAGTGAAAACATAATCGATGTCAGACGGTGAAAGTACTAATAACATCAACACATGGCGATCACACGTAATAAGTAGGAATACGGTATAAAGATATAATTAAATGAATTAAAGACATAGCGGGCAACTAAACAAATTAACAAGCCGGATGTTACAAGTCGAACCAATTATCCAATCAAACCGTATCATAGATGTAAATGCAAACATGTCGGTCAACAATAAGCAGATAAGAATACAACGGAATAGTCATAGTCCACGAGATCAATGAACGTAGTCCACATGATAAATGTACAAAACTATCGATTACACAAAGGAAGAAACACAAGACAATACAGAGGGTCACATACGGTGAGATCACATATCATCGATAGAAACAAGTAACTCGGATAACCGCATGTTAATCACATCATAGCAAGATAATCAATGGTCACATAAAACAGGCATAGAATAATCAAATTCAATAAGCATATAATAACCCGATGCGTGAATGGAACGATAGTCCGAGTAATGGAATGAGAGTGTAATGATCAAAGCAATGGAACATATATATCTTGGTAGTAAAGTGAGTCATATAAGGGTATTAGGTAAAGGACAACAATTTAGAATATGGTGCGGTGGGAATCCGGAAGGTACAATATAGGTATATCAAAAGTGTAAGGGTTGTCGAAATCTATCCCGAGCCAACAAAACAAACCATATCAATAGTGGCAATAATGACCAAGTAACCAATAGTAGCCATTGTATTCGGAGGGTGACCTCGAATACCAAACCGATAGGAGGAGACCTCGAGAGCCAATGGAGTAGCTAGCTCCCAAAATGTGAGGGGTGTATTGCACACACGCACCGCATCACCAAAACAAATCATATCATATCAAATTCAAATCAAAACAAATCTAGGATGCATCCATACGCCCCTGCAAAACAAATAGTGGCCATACAATATATCCAAAGCGCGCATAATCAATACAAATATGGGACGGTGTGCAACATCACTCGTGCACACCGGAGTCATGCCATTGGTGCATCAATGACACGGACATGGAACCCCATGCCTAGTTAATGGCTCGGTATCAATCGACGGTCAAAATGTACAATATATATAGTTCAATCAATATCAAAGGTCCAATATTAGCGCTTCACAAATCAAATCGTGAGTCCAATATCAAAGGTTCAATAATCAAAGGTTTCAATAGCAAAGGATCAATATCAAGGATTCAATAGCAAAGGTCAATGTCAAATTCACATAGCAAAGCAAAGGTTCAATATCAATATGGTAAGGGATCAAAGATGCAAAGAGATCACGAGAAACCTTAAGAGAAAGGTCGAATATCATGCCTTATGCGAAGCAATCAACAATGAAAGTAAAGTCAAGAAAGAGGAGATCAATCACGCCGCCCTAACCTATATGAATTAGATAACGCTTATTAAGATCAAATTATTCGTTTTAGACGGCTTTCCATTTTGCGTGTTTCTACTTTTAGTAACTTTCCTTTTAGGTAACTTTCTATTTTAAGCGTGTTTCTATATTTAGTAAGTTTCGCGATTAGAAATTTTACCGATTCAGAACTTTCAATTCTTAAGCTTATCACGCTAAATATTTTCCCAAATTAGAAAGGCTTTCAACTTTGTAAATTGTCGAAATAGAAAGTTTAGATTTAAAATGCAACTTAAATAAAACAAAGGTCTAATAAAATAATTATCATGGTTAAGGGTTTAACATAAAATGATTCAAACTTAAGGTTTAAAATGTAACTTATCAAAGTTAGGGCTTATAGCGACAATTAATCAAACATTAAAACTTAATATCATCCTTATAATAGTTTAAGGTTGTAATTTGCCAAATCATAAAGTTTAAGGTTTGCATGTGATAATGCTCTAAATATGAGGGTTAAAAGTGAAAATGTCAATATTTAACATGCACATTAAATGCAGATCATGTCTTCCATTTCACATTTCATTTTTTAAAAACGTTTTCCTACTTGAATTCGACATGCAATTTACCTCGCTCATGGACAAACGGCTAACCAACGCGACTGAAAACACACCTAGTGATTACCCCGACTCATCTTCCCCAAACACTTTCAAAACTCCAAAAGACCCAACCATTTTTTCCCGCGTCACCCTCAAAGTTACCCCTACAAGATTTCATATGCATGTTCGATCAATATTCAAGCTCGTTCATGGTTCAAACAATTAACATTCGCGACCTAGTAAAAATATATTATGATTAACCCCGGCTTGACTATCCCGACACGCTTTCAAAACACAAAACGACTCAACCATTTATTCCGCGATCGCCTCAAACTTACCCTCAAGAACACAATTCATTTTCTTACTTTATCACCATGCGTATAAAAAACTTGACATATCATTTGAATACATTATTGTCATGAACACACATGCTACATCTATACATTACTGTGTTTGAAATTTCCACTTGCACGAGTACTTAACAAAGACATCCAAAGTGCGGTTTTCATGCTTATACTATTTACCCTTTTAAGATTTCAAGTGACTTATATTTCATTTGCATGACCGTCTTTAAAGAAACAAAATATATTGGTGTTGACATGATAAAGGCTCGACTAAATGGTACAACATGGGTCGATTTCATGGCCCTTTATTACGTATCATTCAAGTGAGAGATTGTATCATTCTATATGGTTCTAGTACATGCTTTTATGCAACCGTTCTCATCATTTTATGTGATGTTTTATTCCTGTATATAGGTGGGCGCATGGAGGACAAAACCCACGACACCAATCAGGAAACAAGAAAAAAAAGAGACGAGATGATGTTGTGTTACCTTTGTAGCGTGAGAAAGAAGAAGAAACAAGACCAACACGAAAACAAACCAACTCCCTTGGCCTAGCAAAACCCACGACAAGGAGCAAAACAACACCCACTACCAATCCTCCTTGAACCAGCCTTGATCACATCAGCTACGAATCTCCTTGAACTCCTTGATGTCAAATGAAGATGGGAAAAATATTGATGAGCCGTCACGTTATGGCTAGGGTTTCTTGATGATTATTTTGGATGGAATGGGAAGTTACAAATGAGAGAGGTGACATTAAATGGGAAAATATTTTGGGAGTGGGAGGCGTCAATAGGGCGAATGGGGAGGATTTAGTTGAGATCAAATCAATTTGCATATTTACCATATTTACATGTTACATTTGTTTTAAATTTCTCTAATAACTTGTACATATAATAGTCCATTAAACTTAATATTGTGTTATATATATTTTGTAATGTAAGTATGAGTTGAATTTATTTTCTTGCATAAATCATTTATAAGTTTAGTGTTTAACGTCTTTAACAAGGTTTATGTGTTTTTTTTTTTTTTTTTTTCGAGTTCTCATAATTATTAAGTGAGGGCAAAATAGTCATTTAACACGTTCACGATTTTTAGGGTTTACAACTCTTCCCTCTAAAAGAAAATTTTCGTCCTCGAAAATTGATGTCGCAGAAGTACACGGAGACGTACAAGTTTAAGGCAGACGTAACAATCCATAGTTTCACACAGATCAAAACGATTTCCGGTCCAAAGCGTACATAACTTATACGTAATCAAATGTCAGTGTGAATCTCGCAAGGAGGTACAGAATTCCAAACGGAAATGAGGAGTGACAGTTAACGGATACAAGTCCTAGTCCATTCACGTACCAACCCCAGGCATTTCCCAAGATGTCGTATGATTTCAATAAGTTCAGATTATATGATCTCGGTATTATCACGTTGATCAGGCGTCATAATACTTGCATCACATAACCAGACCTTATTGTCATCATATTATGTCTCAGGTCATGACAAACCACATAACCAAAATCACACAAAACATATCACATACCGATATCAAGTAACATACCAAAGCAGACCAAATTCACATACATACAACATAAACTACATCAGACAACTTACCATATCACAATGAAAGGAAGGCCACCAACTTGCACAAAACGGCTCCTCATGACTCATTACTGACTATTTAAAGGAAAAGCTGAGATATCACCAAAATGCTAAACGATAAAACTTCGCGATTCAAACCAAGTTCTGAACGAATTAAAGAAAAGCAATACTGATCAAAATCACTTAAAAAAATATCAAACCGCCTCAAAACGCATGACAAACAAATCAGAGTAACACAAGTCGCGCCCAATTATGTGAAGTAGATGAACCTTCTTAGCCACCGGTTGAATCTTGTCTCCGTCTTTGCACCTTTGGTTGATTCGTCCAGCTCCTTCCAGCAGCATCCTGACGTCTCCGGCAGCATCACGATCGGTTGCGGCTTCTGCTTCACGAACCTCTCCAGAAATTGTTGCAGCAATGCAGGTCCGGCACCATCATCTTCGGCTCTACGAGAAATCTCTGTCTAACGATCGACAAGCGAATGTGCGAAATGGAAATAGTACAATCTAATGCGGAGAGAAGAAAGCCAAATCATTGAAGATAAAAGAATATCGAAGTCAAATCTGAACGACAATCAAAAGGAATTGAAAGAGATCAGAACACACGGAAGCCTAATGTCTACCCAGTCCTCACAGGTCAATCCTAAGTTCAACAAGACGAAACCTGGTCTCTGATACCATAATTGTAACACCCCAACCCGACAAGGGTAGAAGTGTCACATTCTGGTGTCATATCAGAACATACAAACAAAATTTATAAACGAAAGCCTTTAAGAAATGAAGTACCAAGTCATATAGACGAATGACTTACAAGAAAAATACAAAATCCAATATGTCTAAAATAAAATGAAATCTCCAAACGATAGCCCAACAAAATAAATCCAAATAATAAGGTATCTAGGGTTGGTCCACTCAAATAATCCAACTCTCACCCATCAAAGCCCATCTTCAAACCTAACACCGCCGCAGAAAAGAAATGCTACCGAGCTTAAAAAGCCCAAAGCATGATATAACAAAACGAAAGCTAAATAAAATCAAATGCGAAATGAAACAAAGGAAAGCGGATAACAAAGTCGCGTGGAATGAGAATAATGAGTCAATGAGGATTCTTGTAGAAACACAAATATACGAGATATCCAAACGAGCAGATAACAAGGAGCACGAAGCAAAGCAAAGCATCGATGACATATAAACAAGCACATACAAACCGGGCATACAAGAACTGAAACATAAGCAAACATAGCAAAGGCCGTATCCACACAACATATACAACATACAATCAAATCGGAAAACATAAGCCATACAAGTCAAAGAGAACTAAGGCAAGCGGAAGCACTTAATTAGTAAGTGAGCATGGCAATCACACGGTCAAAACCCTTAATGAAAACATAATCGATGTCGGGACGTGAAAGTACTAATAACGACAACACATGGCGATCACACGTAATAAGTAGGAATACGATATAAAGATATAATTAAATGAATTAAAGACATAGCGAGGCAACTAAACAAATTAACAAGCCGGATGTTACAAGTGAACCAATTATCCAATCAAACCGTATCATAGACAAATGCAAACATGTCGGTCAACAATAAGCAGATAAGAATACAACGGAATAGTCATAGTCCACGAGATCAACCGAACGTAGTCCACATGATAAGCAGACAAAACTATCGATTACACAAAAGGAAGAAACACAAGACAATACAGAGGGTCACATACGGTGAGATCACATATCATCGAGATAGAAACAAGTAACTCGGATAACCGCATGTTAATCACATCATAGCAAGATAATCAATGGTCACATAAAACAGGCATAGAATAATCAAATTCAATAAGCATATAATAACCCGATGCGTGAATGGAACGATAGTCCAAGTAATGGAATGAGAGTGTAACAGATCAAAGCAATGGAACATATATATCTTGGTAGTAAAGTGAGTCATATAAGGGTATTAGGTAAAGGACAACAATTTAGAATATGGTGCGGTGGGGAATCCGTAAGGTACAATATAGGTATATCAAAAGTGTAAGGGTTGTCGAATCTATCCCGAGCCAACAAAACAAACCATATCAATAGTGGCAATAACACCAAGTAACCAATAGTAGCCATTGTATTCGGAGGGTGACCTCGAATACCAAACCGATGGGAGGAGACCTCGGAGCCAATGGAGTAGCTAGCTCCCAAAATGTGAGGGTGTATTGCACACACGCACCGCATCACCAAAACAAATCATATCATATCAAATTCAAATCAAAACAAATCTAGGATGCATCCATACGCCCGCAAAACAAATAGTGGCCATACAATATATCCAAAGCGCGATAATCAATACAAATATGGGGACGATGTGCAACATCACTCGTCACTGAGTCATGCCATTGGTGCATCAATGACACGGACATGGAACCCCATGCCTAGTTAATGGCTCGGTATCAATCGACGGTCAAAATGTACAATATATATAGTTCAATCAATATCAAAGGTCCAATATTAGCAGCTCACAAATCAAATCGGTAGTCCAATATCAAAGGTTCAATAATCAAAGGTTTCAATAGCAAAGGATCAATATCAAGGGTTCAATAGCAAAGGTCAATGTCAAAGGTTCACATATTCAATATCAATATGGTAAGGGATCAAAGATGCAAAGAGATCACGAGAAACCTTAAGAGAAAGGTCGAATATCTCGCACCTTATGCGAAGCAATCAACAATGAAAGTAAAGTCAAGAAAGAGGAGATCAATCACGTGCCGGAACCTATATGAATTAGATAACGCTTATTAAGATCAAATTATTCGCTTTAGACGGCTTTCCATTTTGCGGTGTTTCTACTTTTAGTAACTTTCCTTTTAGGTAACTTTCTATTTTAAGCGTGTTTCTATATTTAGTAAGTTTCATGATTAGAAATTTTACCGATTCGTAACTTTCAATTCTTAAGCTTATCACGCTAAATATTTTCCCAAATTAGAAAGGCTTTCAACTTTGTAAATTGCCGAAATAGAAAGTTTAGATTTAAAATGCAACTTAAATAAAACAAAGGTCTAATAAAATAATTATCATGGTTAAGGGTTTAACATAAAATGATTCAAACTTAAGGTTTAAAATGTAACTTATCAAAGTTAGGGCTTATAGCGACAATTAATCAAACATTAAAACTTAATATCATCCTTATAATAGTTTAAGGTTGTAATTTGCCAAATCATAAAGTTTAAGGTTTGCATGTGATAATGCTCTAAATATGAGGGTTAAAAGTGAAAATGTCAATATTTAACATGCACATTAAATGCAGATCATGTCTTCCATTTCACATTTCATTTTTTAAAAACGTTTTCCTACTTGAATTGACATGCAATTTACCTCGCTCATGTACAAACGGCTAACCAACGCGACTGGAAAACACACCTAGTGATTACCCCGACTCATCTTCCCCAAACACTTTCAAAACTCCAAAGACCCAACCATTTTTTCCCGCGGTCACCCTCAAAGTTACCCTACAAGATTTCATATGCATGTTCGATCAATATTCAAGCTCGTTCGCGGTTCAAACAATTAACATTCGCGACCTAGTAAAAATATATTATGATTAACCCCCGGCTTGACTATCCCGACACGCTTTCAAAACACAAAACGACTCAACCATTTATTCCGCGATCGCCCTCAAACTTACCCTCAAGAACACAATTCATTTTCTTACTTTATCACCATGCGTATAAAAAAACTTGACATATCATTTGAATACATTATTGTCATGAACACACATGCTACATCTATACATTACAGGTTTGAAATTTCCACTTGCACGAGTACTTAACAGCACATCCAAAGTGCAGTTTTCATGCTTATACTATTTACCCTTTTTAAGATTTCAAGTGACTTATATTTCATTTGCATGACCGTCTTTAAAGAAACAAAATATATTGGTGTTGACATGATAAAGGCTCGACTAAAATGGTACAACATGGGTCGATTTCATGGCCCTTTATTACGTATCATTCAAGTGAGAGATTGTATCATTCTATATGGTTCTAGTACATGCTTTTATGCAACCGTTCTCATCATTTTATGTGATGTTTTATTCTCAGATATAGGTGGGCGCATGGAGGACAAAACCCACGACACCAATCAGAAACAAGAAAAAAAGAGACGAGATGATGTTGTGTTACCTTTGTAGCGTGAGAAAAGAAGAAACAAGACCAACACGAAAACAAACCAACTCCTTGGCCTAGCAAAACCCACGACAAGGAGCAAAACAACACCCACTACCAATCCTCCTTGAACCAAATTTTGATCACATCATTCGAATCTCCTTGAACTCCTTGATGTCAAATGAAGATGGGAAAAATATTGATGAGCCGTCACGTTATGGCTAGGGTTTCTTGATGATTATTTTTGGATGGAATGGGAAGTTACAAATGAGAGAGAGGTGACATTAAATGGGAAAATATTTTGGGAGTGGGAGGCGTCAATAGGGCCGAATGGGGAGGGATTTAGTTGAGATCAAATCAATTTGCATATTTACCATATTTACATGTTACATTTGTTTTAAATTTCTCTAATAACTTGTACATATAATAGTCCATTAAACTTAATATTGTGTTATATATATTTTGTAATGTAAGTATGAGTTGAATTTATTTTCTTGCATAAATCATTTATAAGTTTAGTGTTTAACGTCTTTAACAAGGTTTATGTGTTTTTTTTTTTTTTTTTTCGAGTTCTCATAATTATTAAGTGAGGGCAAAATAGTCATTTAACACGTTCACGATTTTTAGGGTTTTACATTACAAAACCATCAACCTTGGGGAAACCAGTTTCTCATCCCATTAGAAACCGGTCCATTGTTAGGCGACCTCATCGCGTTTATATCCGAAAGACCAAAATTTTCAAAACACGGTTTGCCTCCCAAGTTGATGAGAAACAAGTTTTGTCAAAACCAAATACTTCACCGAGTTGCCTAAGAATTATGCTTCTAGTTCCTCTAAACCTCAACGAGCATCTACTTACTCCCAAAGACCTCTAGGATTAGTTCAAAACAGTGTCAAAATCAAGCATTAAAACCCGTAATTCATATGATATTAATGACTTGTAAGAACTATTATCTAGAAAAGCTAGAAAAAGGCATGATTCGAAAAGACGGAATTTTAGGTGCAAGACCTAGGGTGATGAATTCTACGAGATTTCAAGGCAATCGCTAGTAGTTGTAAACCACTACCTAGGAACACTCAAAAGACTAGGGATTGGCGTGCGGCTAAGAGTAGTTATTTGCATAAGAATGCTAAGCATGTAGAAAACAAAACTAGAAATTCGAGTCTTTTCCACATAAGAAACAGCTTCCTAATTCACATGCCAAGGTACTATCCACTAAGACCACTAACGCGACTAAGGTTCAACATGTTGTGAAACAATACAAACCAAAAACTTCGCTAGATGGATACCAACTGCTAAATCCTTGGAAACTAGGATCAAGGATAAGTCTTCCACCGCATAAGAAGCCTTACAATCCTAGACCTTGCCATAAGTGGATACCGTCGGTAGAATGGTTAAGGATGCCGGACTTAGGTGGATTCCTACCGAAAGTCAAGCTCGATGAAAAATCAAGGTTGACCGTGAAACCCCAAAGAGTTTGGATACTAATGTCACTAACCCATATATATGCAATCAAGCTTGTAATGTTAGTACAGTACTCCTTACTCGATTCAGATACTTGATCCTTCAATACATGGATCGCTTAAAGTATGGATTACAAATGGATTGATATCTCATAACTCACGGGCTCAAGTTTCTCAACATTGATACTCAACCGGCTATGACGTCTGCTCACTTCGATTCGAGGCCTCGTGATTCATCATAATGGTGTCTGCAGATAACTCTTCGTGCCCCGTTCTTCAAAGAAAAGAAAAGTGTACACTCTTCCGTAAGCTTAATCTTCACTAATGAGAAATTCTCTCGTGAATGGTCATACTCATCTACATTCTTCATCAACAAGCTTCATGTTTTCCACGCTCATTCGGTCATCAAGTGGATCTACGCTCATTGGTGTATACTCCTATTCACTTGTTAAATCAAAATGGCAACCGGATGCAATTTTGAGGGGAGAAGAGTGAATATACTACATGATGATGGATGTTTGAATAATGGTTATACGACTTAATTTTGATGATGATGAGTGTATATTCATTTGATGAAGAGTGTATATACTAAGGATAACTGGATTCATTGTTTTGATTTTGATGACTCTTCTCCAACGCCTAATGCTTCACTTACTAAGGATAAATGGGAATCAACGTTTGGGATTCATTGTTTTTCAAACATAGGTTTGATGAGTACTTTCAACCTCCGACGAATGTTGATCATCCACCTCAAGCTCATGCTCCGGTTTCTATTGACTCAACCGGTTCACCATCTAAGAAGTACTTCTTGGAATTCTCAAGAATCCCAAATCTCCGCTATTCCTCAAGGCGTTAATAATGACTATCATAATATTGCGCTTGCACTCATGAATAATGATCCGCTCTTTGGTACTCCTTACCAAATCTTCACGGATTATTGTTCATGAATAGTGATCCGCTTTTTGGTATTCCTTTGCCAAATATTTACGGATTATTGTTTTCTCAATGTGCACGCTTATAAATCAACCACATGAACTTAAAGAAAAATGACTTCCTCATCCGTCGAAGACATTATTGGTGAATCTTCCGATCGCCTCTACATGTTTACTTTTAAGGAAGAATGCATTGATATTGAGGAATCATTTGTTCCGGTTCATTCGATGGGACAATGTACATCCGATTGTATGTTGTTTTCACGTGTTGGGCATTTGACACAAGTTGATGACTTGATTTAATCATTTATCACTTATTTGAGATTGAAGTTGACTTTCACAAAGGCGTGTTCTTATTTCATAACTTGCTCGGGCTTAAGAATTTGAGTTGAAGACTTGGTTTATCTAGTTACCGCAATCGGGGTGGATGGTTGAAGACACAGTTAACTATCACTATTAGGAGTTACGTTGTTTTACTCAATGTCACATGCGATGACGATGTGGATAATCTCAAGAGGTGTTAATGTCTCATACTTTGTTTGAGTAGTGAGTACTTAGAGATTTGCTTGAAGCATAGACTCTTGACACCGTTCTTCCATCTTTAAGTGCAAGCTTAAGACACAAAAGCGGGAATTCTACTTGATTTCAAGTTTGGTATATCGGGTTTTCTTCAAAAGTGGTCAGCTCAAATTGTCTACATATGGGTTGATAAAGATAGTCAGAGAGAGTTTATGTAGCAGTTGATTCTCACAGGATTCATTTGGGCTATTTGAGTTCTTCTCACAAGATTTCAAGTTTATGGGTATATTACGTGGAAGGTCTTGGTCACAATCTGTTCTCTGTTGGTCAATTTTGTGATTCCGATCTAGAAGTGGCTTTTAGAAAACATACTTGCTTCGTTAGAGAACTTGATGGTGTAGAATTATTAAGAGGTACTCGAGGTTCTAACCTATACACCATCTCTATCGATGACATGATGAAGTCCTCTCCAATCTGCTTGCTATCAAAGGCTTCTAAAACAAAGTCTTGGTTATGGCATCGTCGTCTTAATCACTTGAACTTCGACACCATAAACAACCTTTCCAGAAAGGATCTTGTCAGAGGCTTACCCAGATTAAAATATGAAAAAGATCATCTTTGTTCAGCTTGCCTATTGGGTATAAGCACGATATATGCCCACAAACCTAAACCCACAAATTCTGGAAGTTCTTCATACCCTTCATATGGATCTGTGCGGACCATTGAGAGTGCAAACGATAAATGGGAAGAAATACATTCTAGTAGTTGTTGATGACTACTCGATTTACTTGGGTAAAGTTTTGAGGACAAAGAATGAAACTCGGATGTCATCATCAAACTAATCAAAGCAACTTGAGTTCGACTCAAGAATACGATCACGAATTGTTCGAATGGACAATGGCACGAGTTTGTCAACAAAGACTTAATTCGCTTTATGAAAGTGTTGGAATCACCATCAAAGAAGTGTTCCACGAACTCCTCAATGTAACGGTGTAGTTGAAAGACTAAATCGAACTCTTGTAAAGCCGCAAGAACAATGCTTATTTATTCAAGGTTCCAATGTTTCTATGGGTCAAGCCATAGCCACCGTGATGCTACACCCAAAATCGCTCCAATGTTTCTATGAGCTTGTTCATAACGAAACCCGATCTCTCCTACCTTCGTGTGTTTGGAGCTTTGTGCTATCCAACAAATGACAACAAGATTTAGGAAATTAAGAGCAAAGGTGACATTGGAGTATTTGTAGGATATGCACCAAACAAAAGGGATACCGGATCTACAACAAAAGAACCGAAATATCATGGAAACAATTCACGTTACGCTTGATGAGTGACCGGTCGATGGCTCCTGGACACTCCACTCAGACCCGCACTTCAAAACAATCCTATTGGTTCATCCCTTGTTCCAAACTCCTCTCAAGAAACTCCATATGTACCTCCATCCGAAGATGATGTAAAAATTGTTTGATCCCATGTTTGATGAACTGTATGAGTCTACTACTAATGAGGTGCTTGATCCCACAAGAGGATGCTCATATTCCGATGAATGAAGTCAATTCATCGGTCTCAATATCTGTAAGTCAAGAAGCACCGTCACGATCCTTGATCTCATCAACAAATCATCATTCTTCAAATGTACATCATGGAAATGTTTCGCATCAATGATGAAGTTAATCCCTTTGCTACTCATGAAGATGCTCCATTTGAAAACATGTTTGCTACTCACGAATCATCATCGAACCATCTTCTTCGGAGACATCAACTCGCCTACCTCGGTTCCTCAACAAATGCCACATGAACACCTCGGAAAATGGACTCACGATCATCCATTAGACAACATCATTGGTAATCCCTCTCGCTCAGATCAACCCGGAAGCAACTCGCAACCGATGCCTTATGGTGCTTCTTCAACTCCGTACTATCTAAGATTGAACCAAAAGATGTTAAACCGCTATGAATGAAGATAGTGGTTCAATGCTATGCAAGATGAAATTCATGAGTTTGATCGTCTTGATGTATGGGAGTTAGTACCTGCTCCTGACCGTGCTATGATTATAGCTCTAAAATGGATCTTCAAAGTAAAACTTGATGAGCATGGTGATGTGTTGAAGAACAAGGCTCGATTAGTTGCTAAAGGATATCGTCAAGAGGAGGGTATAGACTTTGAAGAATCTTTTGCTCCGCTTGCTCGAATCGAGGCAATCGAATCTTTTGGCTAATCTTTGCTAGTAAGAACATGGTGGTATATCGATGGATGTAAAGACGGCATTTCGAACGGAGATCTTAAGGAAGTTGTCTACGTCGACCAACCCGAAGGATTCGTGAACCAAGAGCATCCTACTCACGGTTATCGTTTGAAGAAGGCTCTTTACGGTTTAAAGCAAGCTCCAAGGGCATGGTATGATACATCATCAAAGTTTCTTCTATCAACCGGATTCATCAAAGGAGCATTGATCCTACATTGTTCACCAGAAGTCGTGCAAACATTCGATTCATGTTCAAATCTATGTTGATGATATTATTTTTGCCTCGACCGACCCAATGGAATGTGATCGTTTTCAAATGAAATGAGTTCAAAGTTTCAAATGTCAATGATGGGACAAATGTCATTTTTCTTGGGATTACAAATTTCTCAAAGTCCGGAGGCATTTTCACAAATCAATCTAAATATGCAATGAGATTTTAAAGAAATTTGGATTTGATTCAAGTGACCTGTTGACACCCCATGATTGACCGAACCAAACTAGATGAGGACCTCTCGGGATCATGATTGACCAAACGAAATATAGGAGTATGATTGGATCCCGATGTATCTCAACGCTAGTAGACCGACATCTTGTTCTCTGTGTGCATGTGTGCTAGATACCGAGCTAAGCCTACTAAAAAGCACCTTGAAGCGATTAAGCGGGTCTTCGGTATCTCCAAGGAACCATCAATATGGGACTATGGTACCCGAAGGACACCGGTATGTCACTAACGACCTATGCGAATCTTGATCATGCAGTTGTCAAGATACACGTCAAGCACGCGTCGAGGTGCTCGATTTTGGGTGATAAGCTTGTGAGTGGTCTTCAAAGAAGCAAATGAGTACTTCTATTTCTCTACAGAGGTGAATACATAGCCATGTCATCTTGTTGTGCTCAAATCCTATGGATGAGATCTCAATTATCCGACTATGGCTTTGAATTCAACAAAATCCTCTGATCTTGTGATAATAAAGTGCTATTGCTCTCTCATGCAACAACGTTCAACACTCAAGAGCTAAGCATATCGACATTCGACATCATTTCATCGAGGGAGCAATTGGAAAAAGGTGTGGTGGAACTATATTTTGTGAGGTCCGAATATCGCTTAGCGACATCTTCACCAAAGCTCTTCCAAGAGAACGTTTGAGTTTATTCTTCCACGCCTTGGTTTGAAAAGTCTTCAACCGAAACTCTCAAACGCCTTCGGGAGGAAGACGAGGAGTAAAGGTCTATCTTCATCTATCTCTTGTAAATAGTTATTTGAAAAACAAAATAGAAAATTATAAAACTTTCAAAATCCATAAAAATCGAAAATTCAAAAACTTCAAAAATATTGTCATTTTGTCATGTTTTTCTCGGTTCGATAATATCTACGGTCTTTGTGCTGTCATTCAAAGAATGACACGGGACTTTAGATGTTGTTAATTTAAAAAAAAAAAAAAAAAAAAAAAAAAAAAAAAAAAAATATTTTTGGGAGAAAGAGAAATGGTTTATTGTCATCTTGAGCAATAACCGGTTTTAAAGAAAGAACGAGCCATATCTTACCAAGTTTTCAAATCTTATGCTCGATTCTATAAACTCCTATCTGCTGAAAACTAAATGCTTTGAAAAATAACTCAATCTCTATTTTGATAATCATCGGGACTTATTTGTCAAAATCTCTATCTCTCAATCAACAACCTCGTCATTGATTGAGGGAGAATGATTTCAATTAAATTAAAAGTTATTTGGCATTAAAATTGTTTTCAAAAGATATACATGCATGTTTTATAAATGGAGTTTAAAGTCTTAAATCCGATCATTATCGCTCAAACGCTTTCACAATCATGTCACAATTCTCCTAAAAGCTTTCAAAATCAATTTAAATCTATACGAGATCACAAATCTCAAATGATTTGATAATTGTGATCGGGGAGAATGTGTGATTTAAATTAGATTTAAACCGATAATTAGGTAAATGGTTATAAACGGATGTACATGCTATCCGCCCACATGTGACAAACGATTTCAATTTTTCAATGCACATGTTGAGGGGAGCATCTATCTTAAAACCTTTGATTTAAAACGTGATCATTTATCCCATGTGCGGGTTCCCTCTAGTATGTGCAAAACTTTTTCAAACCTCGAGGCACATATTGAGGGGAGCAAATTTATGGAAACCTCATCCTTCCCGAAATGCCATATTTACTTGATCCGTTGAGGAAGCGATGTTGATATCTTTAGAAAATGGTAATCAAAGAAGTTAATTCTTTCTCTTGCCTCCGTGTGCAAAATTTCTTTCAAATATTTGATGCACATGTTGAGGGGAGTTTTCGTTCTAAAATATCAAAACAATTCGGTACAAAAGCTTTGATAATATATCACAAGTATCCGAATTGATTTTCAAATGGTTTTCAATTGGATCCAATGGCGGATGAACAATACCAAATAGACCGACCAACTTTACTTCATGTACGGTGATATAAGGATGATAAGGTTAGGTATGTGTTCCCATGATCCGCCGAACCGGAGGGATCTACCGAGGACAATCCACTAGTTAGTGTAGAAGTCCTTAGGTATGATGATAAAAGGAGAAAATGAGATAAGGAAGAGTGCGGACTAAGACCGAGCTAGTCTTGGAATAAACCCAACAAGGTTCTAGCTATGAAGTCTCGGTAAGCATGAAGGGTTGAAGAATTAAAAGAATTGAATGAGAAAAGGGTGAAAACAAATAGCCTCCATTTATTCAACCTTAGGGCGAAACCGGTTCAATTCATATGCTACCGATGGTAACATCGGTATTGAAGACAAGACGTCATGGACCCAAAGGACGACCGCACTTCAACTTCCCAAACCACTCAAGTTCCTCTTAAAGGACTTGTTTCATTCTCACGGGAACCGACATTATCTATCGACTTTCTCTTAGAGATGGTTGATATTGAAGTAGGAGACCCTCTCCTAGTCTCCGGCACGTGATCCAAATATGCACAAATTGAGTCTAGAGCCACGAGATCATCAATAAATCTCATTAGGACACTTTCAATGAAGACTCTGCTTTCACACAATGTGGAAAGAGAGATTATAACTCGAGTCCCACGCATTATCCTTGTGGTATTGCCGTAACATCCGAGTGATGTGTTTATACATTCACAATGAAGATGGAAAGCCTTCGGAGCCAACATCTAACAAGCTCCTCGGTAGGTGGCATGTGAGATCTATTATATAGATCAACCATGTGACAACCGAATGAAACTATGGGGCGATTCAATCTCTTGAATCAATCACAGTTCGAGTTAGGGATTGACGGATACCTTTGAAAAACCGGTCTTTGTTCTTATAACTCTTTTCTTTAGTACATCGACCGTGTACTCATTTTTCAAACCAAAAGGTATTTTTATGATTGATAATTGATTTTCAATAAAACCTTCGTTGTATTGCAAAAACAATTTCTATTGAGCAATACACGATTGTTTTCAAATCTCTTTCATCAATCGGTGGACTTAAAAATTATTTGGTTCACTCACTCCGTGTTGTCTTCTTTGAGACGTTCGGTTTGAGAACAACTAGAACAACAAGGAAACCTGTCAAGGAGATTCTTAGAATCCTACCGATCACAAGCGGTGCTTATCGATCAACGGGAACCGTGGGCCGTGTACCTCAATTCAACGAAGTGATCAAAGACACTTTCGCATGCGATTTGTTGCTAATGTTGTATGCGTGTACGCGACGTTTGCAAATGATCGAAATGAAGCGGTCAATCCATAGCCATGCTCACTTAACACATTCATCTCAAAAGAAATCATGATTAGTGCATCGATGACTCGATATTTTCACTCCATGCTTCGCTTTCTGGCCGCCAATATCGTGATTCAACAAATGCTTCGCTACTCGATGAGAAGAATTCATGATCCGTAATGTGAGCATGTCGGTCCCAAAGTCACAACACCACTATGGATGTCTCGAGATTTTTGATAGCCGATGATCTCCAAAGATGGCTCAAACTCATCATCACGTGGATCAAGAAAGACCTCCACTTGGAATAACCAAACATGCAATGTGAAGAATCAATGACTACGAGCTTATGAGCAAAGGACTACATCAAGAATGCAAGATCAATGTTAATGTAATATCTATCGTATTCAATGTAATTTTTGATGTAAATTGAGGTGACCTCCTTGGGGAGATTGTTAGGAATTAGAAATTCCGGTATTAAAGAGTCGGTCACCTCAAGTATATGTAATCGTTAGAAAGCTCGTAGTCGTAGTTCTTTTAAGTTAAGTAGGTTTTAGTTAAGTAACACCGTGGAGGACAGACGGTCTTTACCCACCGTATGCCCGATCCATGCCCAGAGTGTGGCGAATTATGTAAGACTATAAATACTCTCTACCTTCCAAGGTAGAGAGTTGGAGATCATAATAATATCTTTCACTTTCTCTCACTAAGTTCCCTAAAACCTCTAACTTTCTCTCTCTAGAATTTCACCTTATTCGCCACCTTGTGTTATGGTTTGATGTGTATGTGAAAAGTTATATCTTACACAACCTGTAAGAAACAATGCTAAAACATGTCATCACAAATAATAAGCTGCACACCATGAATCTTCTTCCCCTTTTTGTAATCATCTAATAGGGGTCTTGTGCAACTCGTAGACGCTTCCCCTCAAGTGACGCATGTACATAGTAAGTATATAAACCAAAAGCTTCCCCTTAAAATTATATTAACCATCTCATTTTTTTTATTTTTTTTTTATTATTATTTTTTACAACTAAACAAAATACATAACAGCAGAGAAGTCAAATCAGCAGCAACATCAAAATAGTCTACCAGTAGAAACACCAAATCATGCGTCTTATATCTTGTACTATCCACGTGACTACAAACTCAGATGATGCACTAGCAAATGTGAGCATTAAGCACATTTTCTATAGATCTCGCCCCTTCACTAACACTGAGCACTACAATGTAACTCCTTAAAGTGATAGCAAATGCGAGCATTAAGTACTTTTTGTAGATCTCACCCCTTCACTAGAATCATCAAGTCTTTGTCACATCATTAACGTACAAACAAGTTATCTCAAAAGTGCCGACTCACTTTGAGATATGATAAGACACGCACCTTCAACAGAAACCAAAACCTTCAGCAGAAACCAAAACCTTCAGCAGAAACCGGAGATACCAGCAGGAACCGATAAGAGTTTGCTCCAAACCTGGTCCACGTGATCAGCAGCAACAGTATATCATCCAATTATACGCACCATCCAAATATGAATTACAAATTGGACCAAATCAAATACATGTCCACAGAAACAACCATACACCACTCCGCAATAAATTCATCCTACTAGCCATATGTGCACGACAATAATATTGTACCAATTGAATACTGATAGCTGGAAGGTCCACGTGATAGCAGAAACAAAATCAATACTAATTGTGAAATCATCCACCTGACCCCATCTCGAATAAATGACCAGACAAGTGAATTTTATCACTCAACATAAACTCCACCGACTAATCAATGACGTGAAACATGTGATCAGCAGAAACATCACATAGCCAATCTCGCCGATGCCCATATGCGCGATACCACCATCATCAAACATGGGTCCCATTATCCAAAACTAATCACGTCATCAATTTACATATTCAAGGAGTGGGTATCAGCAGTAACGGGACAATAAGGAATAGTATACCACACAAACAAGTGGGGACCATGACAGCCAATCATATTATCGACACATGACCAGTTAAATGACGTGATCAATAATAAATCATAGGACCACGTCAGATCAAGAATACCAATGAAATTATTTATAATATCCGGTTGCTTATAGGACCACCATTAAACCATCTTGGGACCAGAAAACATTATACTACACGCGCTATCCATGTTATTTGATCAGCCAATGAATCAAGTAGCCACATGACAAGATAAATAAACCAATTAAAATGATGCGTATACTAGCATCAGAAAAGAACACGCAGGCCCCATTCATCTTCTCGTGATCCTTATCATACTCAATATAACCCATTTGAAACAAATAACCATCGTGGGTCCTACCAAATATGATAAGCAACCAGCAGATCCGGATAATAACTTATGCACCCAGCACATAAAAATCAAAGAAACAGATCCAATAAAGAAAAACGTTTACCTCGTAATAACATTTTCCTTGAATCTGGTCCTGTCAACAACAGTAATAACCCAATAGATCTGCTCTTTCCTTGCTGCCTCATCTCTTTTTCACAACTGCTGCTCTGCTGCTATGGATAAATTAGGGTATAAACCATAATTCATGAAAACCTTATAAACCCTAGATCGAGAGCCACCCGCTCTGACACCAATTGTGAAAAACCAAGATCCGGACTCAACTAGGGTATAAGCAATATTGATTGATTAGATGCACAGTGGAATAGAAATAACACAATCAACATCACTAATAAGGTTTTCTTTATTAAAACATAAAGAAACTAATACTACTACTACTACTACTACAAGACGCTTCTATCGTTTGCTAGACTCTCATTAGGAGATGTCTTCATGAAATGAAATGAAAGGATGATCCAAGAACCTAGCCGCCATCCCTCTTTATATAATAGAGGGAGGTTACAAACCCTAGCTTACTAGAAAATCTAACTATTACATATTTGGTCCTCATTGTTTCTTCTTTCTTCATTATTGCTCGTTTTGTAATCTTATTCAGCAGAATCACTGAGTCAGCAGAATTCTTATTTAGAAGAATTCCCAACATTTGTGCAGTAAGTCAGTTATTCTTGTTGACATCTCCTTTAAAACTAACTATAGCAATACGAGTAATGATAGTTTCTAGTGTTTGGCAGGTCTATGTAACTAGTGGTCCTTAAGCCCACCTTCCAGCTTCCATAAAACAGTAATTGAATGAGCTATTGGGTTATCTTTAAACTGGGCATATTTAACTCATACTAATAAACTCGATTTTCCAACTAACGAAACGTACCCGTGAGTATATGCCTACAAATAAATCTTTTTTTAAATGCCAATGCAAAATGCACCTAATGTGAGCAAGTTCACATCAGTGGCTCTGTTCGGGTTCACTCTAGTAGCTTGTGGATTGCGACTAATGTGCAGCTGCTTAATACCCACATTACACATATGTAACATTTGGTTAAAGATTATTAGTTCCACCACTCATTGGTCTTTGTTGTTTTCTAGAGTTTCTAGTACAACCGCCCTTTTTTACATGTAGAATCTCAATGTCAATGTGTATATTGTTGTTATGATGGTTTACAATGTGACTTCAGTTTTTTATTGCTATCTAGTCTAACAATGTCTTTGAAGGGGTGTTTGGCTTTATTATTTGTGCACTAAATTCCGCTCTCTTAATAAGTAGTAGGGATGAATTTGCATCAAATACTAGCATATGCTCACAATAGTATAGTGTGTATGTTCATTTTGGAAACTTTAACACGATCCACCCTCCATCTAAGGAGGATTGGACTGTAAAAGTTACTGACAAGTTTTGCACAGTTAAGCGTAGTTCTTTGCACAGGCTAATAGCCTTCTGCCTTTTAAATGGCTTTTGTTATGCAATTTACTAATTTATTTTATACTTTGTATCCAAAAGATTATAGGCTTAAGCAAAACAATACAAGTATGGCTCTTTCACCTACACAAAGTATGAAAAGTTCCACCAATCATGAACTAGGCACATGATTGTAATCGAATTAGTATCAATACAAAACGTACTCTTGTGTGTCATTAGAAGTTGATATGCTGTGAGTTTAAATTATGATTTTATGTTTATATTTCGGTAATAGACGAACAAAATTTTGATTTTGGCTATACTGGGTTGGAATAGAGGGGGTATATTAGTAATTTTATTAGTTTTATTGTTCTTTCCTCTCTACTTAAAAATACAAACTCAAGAACACAAATCGACATAACCATTTTCTTCATAATGCCATCTCTACTTTGCCCTTCCCATCCCATCCTCTTCCATTCCTTTAAAAAAACTTGAGCACAGAGTGTAAAAGAAAAGAAAGAAAGTAAAAAGGAAAGAGAGAGAATTAGGTGATATCCGAAAATGAAAATGTTTATTTATATAGTTGTTATTGATTCTAATTCGGGCTTATCTTGGTTAAAGGTATGAGGACCGTAGGATATGTTTACATTTTATCTTTTCATATCATGTCTTGACGAGACAGATATATGTAGTTAATTGATTCCAAGGTCGGAAAATATTAGGTTTAGACTTTTAAGTTTAGAGCACAAGATGTTTTAAGAGCTATAGGCTACTGTAAAGCAATAAGTGAAGTTATATCAGTATTTTTTTTCTTCTTCTTTAAATCAGAATTTATAATTTAATCCAAGAATACATTCCTTCTATCACTCAAGTTATAGGACACCTCATGGCTCACATATAACCCAATAAGACACAAAGTAAAAAAAAAAAAACTTACGGCTTGGTTGGTAGGGATAGCCCAAACTCTTATAGCTCAAGGGGTATTATGGTCAAGCCATACGGTAGTGGCACAAGATAAAACGCAACCTATAACTCAAGACACCTTGTGCACTTATACTTATAGATTGAGCTTGTGCTTCCGTATGGTCAAAAATATCGCATGCAAAGGACTAGCATCTTAATGGTAACTCACGTTTTGTAAAAAAAAATATTAAATGGTTGTCGACTCAAATTATGATTAACACATGTAAGATAGATAGACACAAATCTATGATGTGCATTAATGTAGTGTAAGATAGTCTGGTCCTATAAAAAAAATTGTATATCAAAACTTGCTAAACAAAAATTGTGCCACCTTTGCAGTTTAATAAGATAATAATAGTTGTAGTAAGTCAATAAAAGTTTTAGGGTAAAGGCTAAAGCCAATCTATGTATTTCCTGATATGATCCATTATGAATAACCAATTCATAAACGACCCATTATTACTATCGAAACCGGTTGTAACAAGTTATATTTACAAGTTTCGTCTTGTGGTTGTACAAATTGTGTACAGTTAGTCTTTACCGCTAATAATTTTGTTGCTCGTCCTTTTTTCCTTTTGATTTTTTTTGCCAATATACTTTGTATTTTTTTGGGCCAATTGATGTAGGTATTCCGACCATGATTTAATATTTATAATTCTTGTCTATTTAAGGTCTACCTAATGCACTAATGAGCAGTGAACCCGATAGTGCATAGTATAGAGAGTGGTAAAGCCGAGGTCGTTCCCAAAAGCTATGTAGATGATGATCTTATTAAGTCTAAGTGTCACTTGTTTTAAACTGGTTTGTGAAAAACTAGAAGGGGGGAGGGTTGAATAGTTTTATCAATTAAAACTTCCTTTTAATCTATTTAGATCGACTTATGTCAATCTATTTGGATGTGTGTGTTGGATGTTGATAAACAAGCATATAAAGGTAAGAAAAGATAAGAGTAAGAAGCACAAAACCACAACGCGAGTATTTATAGTGGTTCGGCTACAAGGACACCTTCCTTGCCCTACTCCACTCCCGAGTCACCTACTCGAGTTCGTAAACACTACACCAATCTCCTTATGGCGAGAAGCCTTCACAACGTCGCTTAACCTTTTTTCCAGTACAGAGCTAAATACCGAGTTCTTTCACACCAAGGCGAACCACACCTACACAACGTCGCCTACCCTTTATACGGTGCTAGGCTAACCACCGGGTTCTTTCACTCCAAGGTGAACCACACCTTCACAACGTCGCCTACCCTTTATTAGGTACTAGGCTAAGCACCTAGTTCCATTGCAATGGAAGAACTACTACCACACTACACCAACAACTAATCCCAAAGGAGATCTACTCCTTTACAACATCATCAAGGATATCAATATCCTTGGATCTAATACTAGTCTATTTAGTACATCGAAACACACCATATCGAATGTACATCTAAGGCACCTTTCACTAATGCCTTTGACTAGATCTACAAGACACCTTTCACTAATGTCTTGTTTCTTCACTCTTAAGCACTAGAGGTGGCAAACCAGGCGGCACGGCACCTGGCTAAACGGCACGGGCTAGAATGGGCACAGCTTAAACGGGCACAGGCTAAACGGGCACGGGCCAAACGGGCACATGTTATACAAATCGCTTAATAAAAGACCTAAAACATTTGAAATAAATTCCTTAAACGTAGTATTTTATTTATATTAAAAAACTTAAAATATATTATCTAAAAAAAATCTTTAAAACGATCGTTAATGTTCAACAATTGAGAAGGAAAAAAGTGCCCGTTTGTGCCCATTTAAGTTTTCAATGGGCTATATGTGCCCATTTCAAAAAAAGAAGGGGCTAAATGTGCCCAAATCTTTTAAAAATGTGCCCATTTAGCCCATCTTTTTACTTTTGGGTACATTTTGCCACCTCTATTAAGCACCTTTCACTAATGCTTCTAGTCTTGACTTCTAAGCACCTTTCACTAATGCTTCTTGTCTTGACTTCTAAGCACCTACCACAAGTGCTTATGCTATAGACGATAGATACCCTTCACTAATATCTTCGTCTTAACACTTGAGACATCTTTCACTAATTTCTTCAACACTACACTTCTTTAAAGAAAGAAAGGAATCATCAACAAGAAGACTTCAGTAGCCTTGATGATGAGGAAGCATGGCAACTCATGGATTTGAGCTTGCTCGACTTCAAAGTGGTGATCTTGCCTTTAAGAGGAACCTAAAGATCAAACAAAAACAAAACTACAAACATAGATCTCTTGGATCCGAGGTTAGTGAGTTTTTAACTCGTGGAGAAAGTGTGTTAGAAAGGGGTGAGAAACAATGAAGAAATAACTCACTATTTATAGAAGAAAACTCTCATCGCTCCCCGGATCCCACGGATCCCTTCCACAAGGATCCGTCTAGCGTTAAGCTAGGGATCCGTGGGACGCTCCTTTACTAATGGGTATTTTGGTTATGGGTCATGGGTCATGGGTTAAACCATGGATCTTTAGCTAGATACAATGTATCTTTTGAGTGCAATGCACTTAGTCACTTGGGTATGGGTTGATCCATGGGTTATAGATATTATCCATGTGTGATATAAGCATGATGTCATGCAATGGGTTATGGGTCAAGATCCATGGGTCATGGGCTTTGGGTTGTACCCAACTACATTCAATGTATTTGCCCAATGGGTTGTGATACTTAAGTTTCTACCCAATTATATTACCCAATATACTACATACTAGTTATGTGTATATTTTACCCAAATATGTAAACACTAGTTGTTGTACATATGTATTACTAAATCATAAAATCACTTATACTTGTTTTTGTGTTTTATGTGAAAATGTGAATGTGTTAGAAACTATTAGTTCAAACCATTTACGTTTTTTATTTGTTTCGTTAAAATGATTTTACGTTTGTTATCGACAAAACATTAGAAGATCGTAAAATATAAATAAACGTTTTTGCGCCTTATTTGTATTAACAATCTCCCTTTTTGTTGATGACAAAACATAAAATTATTTTAAGGAAAAGCTAAAATTGTAAAAGTTTGAATTTATAGTTTTACTTTTCTCCCCTTTTGTCGAAACAAAAGAGCCTTGAAAGAAAGCAACACATTGTTTTAAGAAAAACATGTGAAAGAGGTAAAAAGGTAGAGAGCAAGTAACGGAAAGGATCTCGTCTTTACTCCCTTGACAAGTCCATCCCTATTTAAGGGCGTCAAGAAAGTGATACTAATCTCGTTTGTTTGCAAGTAAGTTTGCAAAAGATTTCGTCTAAGTGATTTAATGTGCCCCCTGATGATTGCAATATGCAGGGGATGTCACGAAATGTAAACCTAGTATTGCAAGTAATTTGCAATGTATTGCTTTGACGTAAAGCTCCCTAGCTTTAGGATGTCAAAGTCTTCATGTAAATTGAATAACTACAAAACAAAGGTTAGAAAGCAAGTATAATTCACAATTTCCGCAAATGTGGTCCAAGTTAGTAGAAAATAGCTTTACATCTCACGGATCCCACGGTTCCCTCCTAGTAGGGATCCGTCTAGGCAATCTGAGGGATCCATATTAGGCGATTAATTTCAAGAAATGTGATATAACAAGTAATGTTATCACAAAATGAGATATGAATACAATGTAATCATATGCCGTAAATATAACAAGTAGCATGTAATTTCATTTAATAAAACTAGAGTTATGATATACATGACTCTAAAACTAAGAGAATAAGAAAATACATGACTAGGAATTTCTAAACCAACTATCGCTTGATGCTAGGACACCACTAAAATCTTCTACCTCATGTTTTAGGTTTAATCTCGTCGAAACGTTCGAGGAGATGATAGAACATGAAACGTTGGTCTTCTCATACTTCATGTATCAAACTTTCAACATGTTGACAATGATAGCAATCTTTGTCATGGCTAGTAGTGGTGGTGGAAGAAATGAAATGGCTTGATGCGAAGGATCAAGTGAAGCTGCTTGTGGAGCTTCAAACGATGGAGGATTGGTGGAGGCGCATTTGAGAATGGCTCACCAAGAATGATGGTGGTGGTAGAGAAGTGTCAACTTCCATATGGTCGGGTGGTTGAATTTGATGATTTCTCATAATCCAAATGGGATTATATTATGGAAGCAATGAAAAGGAAGCCGGAGCAAGTGTTGACTCAACACCTTGATTTTGTACCATTATTCCTCCTAATGAGGAAAATGTTGTCGGCGGAGGCGGATGAGACGGCCTAAGAGGCAAATCCTCTAAATTGTAGAGGTGTGGTGATGATAGTGGAGATGTAAAAGAGATAGCTCTAGGAACCAATGGTGATGGTTTAGTGGAGATGATATTGTTTGGCCTAGGAGGTATGGTGGTGTTTGGAAAAGGTAGTTTAGTGGGTACTATCTTTTTAGGAATTCGTTTGATTGGTTGAGGGAAGATCCTATCATTTGTTGGCTTGATCGGAGATGATTCGGTTGAAGAGATTTCGTGTATAACACGAGCCTTTTTCATGGGTGGTTCTTTGGTGGATAAGTTACTACTTGGGGTTTTCCTCATGATGAGATGATTTCAAGAGGTTTGCAAAGGTTTCTAAAGTGCTGAAAGTTAGGGTGAGAGTGATGACTATGGAGGTCCTAACAAAGTGGTTTATAAACCAAGAGATTTGGCAAGTGCATTTAAGCCTTAAGCCACTAGGATTCATTGGAATGTGATGATTAACATGCACAAGAGTCAACTTGAGTTTGCACTGATCTAGGAACTCATTTAAGATGAGATGGAGTGTTTGAGTTAGGAAGATGAGTTGAAATGATTGTTTTAGCAAGATTTGACATAAATCGTCATCCGGATCCCACGGTTCCTTCCTCAGAAGGATCCGTCTAGGCTAATCCTAGGGATCCAGCTCTCAGGAGCTATGAAAGAATGGAAATGATGTTTCTAAGATCTAAGATCTATAACATTTTGAGTGTTTCAGTTCTCCTAAGTGTATTAAATGAAGGGGTGCTTAAGTACTTGAATGTAATGAGTGATGTAGCTAATGATTGTCTTTTATGGAAGGATTTGGAACTTTCAAGAGTACCAATGGATGAGCAAGGATGACACTAAAGATGAGAGTGTCAATTGAAACTAAATGATCCTAGAGATCAGTTTGTGACTTAGTATAGTGTTTTGGAAAATATCCTAGAAGCTTTGAGATGGGAAAACTTGAATTTGATCAACTTTGATCAATTTTGAGGTAAGGATGATTTATGATCAATTTTGCCATAATCTAAAGATTTCTAAGGCTAAATGTGAGGGATCAAGTAAAAAATGAAGTGTGAGTTTAAGAGCGGAAGAGTAATGGATTAAAATGAACGATAGATCTACAAGCGCCTTAGAGTGTGATCTAGATGAGTTATGTGTGAGTAGGAAGGATTTACCTATCTTGATGAGGACTTAACTTGCCTTAAGACACTATGTTTAGCTTAGTGTGAGGTGTTCTAAGGATACGTTTGAAATATGATGCTTGCAATTGCATTTTACATTTGTCGGATCCCACGGTTCCCTAAGTGTGAGGGATCCGTCTAGCACAAACTTTGGGATCCGTCCATCCTTTCGTGAGAACCTTTACTAAAGATATGCAATGATCTTGACAATGCATTATATTCAAGGTTAGTTTAAAGGGGTTCTAACACTAAGATATCAAATGTAAGATGTTTTATTTCATGAGAGAAATAGGATTACATTGATAAAGCACGAGTACAAGAGAATTGATCCTATTTTGAAATACTACTAGGTTTCTTGAGTGTTTTCGCTAGGAGGATCATTACGTGATTAATGAGTGTTGGTGGAATCAAGAATGAAGAAAGTCTTCATGAGAGATATGTTTAGCGGTTCCATCATCTTGTTCACAAAACGCATAAACGGACTTTAAAATTGAGGATGGAAGTGCATAACATTATGATAGGCGTGTCAAGAACATTCCATAAGGGATGAGTTTATTCTTGGAGCCTTGAAGATTTACAATACGCCTATGCGAAGAAGTAGGCGAGATTGTATGGTTGTTGTGTTAGCAAGCAAGACAACATGTGAGCACAACAAGCGGGAAGGATTTCTCGATTTCCCTAAGACTCCAAACATTCTCAATGGGATGAGTGCAAGAGGCTTGTACTCTTCTCGGATGTCCCGTGTGAAGATAATGTTTGGATCGAGTAATATGGTCGAGGTTTGCATATTATGCGATTTAAATCTTCCGGGAGGGTATGTGTGAAAAATATGGGCTATTTTCTTCACGAAAGTTGAAGAGAGAATCGAGACCAATCTTGGTGAAGGCACATTGTCCATGATTTGGAATCCGGAGGATGTGAGCAAAATGCCCAGGGTTAGAGTAAACTTTGGTTTTTGATATAAAACCAAAGAGATAGAGAGCGATCCTCGTTACGAACGAGTTCAACTTGACGGAAGAATTCCATTATGAACCTTGGACATATCTTCTCATTGATTTCAAGAAGACATTCTAGTCCTATGGCTCGGAAGGAGGTATTGATACCTTCTTGAATTGTAGAGAGGTGTCTGTCGTCCTTCGTGGAAGTGACGGTTTCGAGATTATTGAACCCACGGACATGATTGCGGTGTGTTGGGTTCAAGAGATGTTTGGAGTGTAGACGCTAGTGGTGAAAAATCAAACTTATATTCATGCGTCATAGTTGAACCTATAGAAATGATAAGTTAAAACATAGATGTTTGTGGTCAACCTAAGATTATCTAATATTTTTACTAGATTTTTATTAACAATGGTTTTAACACTCTAACTTACTCAAGGTTTTGACTTTCTAGTGGATTATTACTTTTAGAAAGATAGTGGTTTTAATCTTGCATGAAAATTGTTTTCCAAGGGACGGATCCTACGGTTCCTTTACAAAAGGATCCGGCTAGTATATCATCCGGATCCGTGGATCTGTAGTAATGTAAATGATTTGATAATGAAAGCGGATCCTACGGTTCCTTTACATTTTTATACCACGAAATATGTTTTATCCTACATTTTCTTTTAGCATGCATACATGACTTCTAATGTATCACGAAAGAATATGAAACAAATAAATCAAAAGAAATGACAAACATATTATGATAATAATAACCTAGATAACTAGATTATTAGTAATATTGCATTTTAATACTAAGGATGATACAAAGGATTGGGTATATGATCCCAATGTAGATTAACAACACAAAGTAAATGTCTCCATATGTGAACGTCATCATAGGGAACACAAGTGCGATGAGTGTTAAGGCGATGAGCACGAGGGCGATGTAAACCATGTTGAAGATGATCCTTCTTGGTTTTGGTTGAGACGAAAATGGAGAGGAAGATGAAGTTTTGAATGAGAGAAATTTTTGAAATTGGAAAATTTGAAAAAGTGAGGATAGAGTGATTGACGGTGGGAGTATTTATGGGAAAGGAGGAATTTTTGAAATGCGTGTTTTGTTTTATTATTGGATTAAACGAAATAAAACATAAGTTTTATATACCACGAATTTTGACGAAAAAAAATAACACGTATGTGAGAAAAAGGCTTCCTAATAAAGCTTTATGTAAGACATGTATATGCACAAAAGATAATCATATAAATACCTAAATAGGCATACTTAATTATCAAGCAAAATAAAAAGAAAATCATACCTCTAGCGCACTTAGGAATGTCTTTACAAATGACACAACAAATGTCACTTAGGCGATTCCCGCTCCTTTATGTTTAAGATACCTTCTTAAGGAAGGTATTCTTGTTACCAGCGATTCCTATAGCTTGGTGGGTATGAGCTTTGACTAATCAACATGACAAACAAGATTAGTGCAATTAAATAAAAAAACAAATAAAAAAAATGTTGTTATCAAATCAACATCCAAACATATAGTTTTAAATAACATGGTGTTTGTTTTTATGAAAAACCTTCTTTGTAGTTTTCAATTAACCATGGATCGTATCAAGTTTTTAAAGTACAATATACTTCAAAAAACTTGGTAACGAAGCTCTGATACCAATTGTAGAAAACTAGAAGGGGGGTTGAATAGTTTTACCAATTAAAACTTCCTTTTAATCTACTTAGATCGACTTATGTCAATCTATTTGGATGTTTGTGTTGGATGTTGAAAAACAAGCATATAAAGGTAAGAAAAGATAAGAGTAAGAAGCACAAAACCACAACGCGAGTATTTATAGTGGTTTGGCTACAAGGACACCTTCCTTGCCCTACTCCACTCCCGATTCACCTACTCGGTGTTCGTAAACACTACACCAATCTCCTTATGGCGGAGAAGCCTTCACAACGTCGCTTAACCTTTTTCCTAAGACAAAGCTAAATACCCGGTTCTTTCACCAAGGCGAACCACACCTACACAACGTCGCCTACCCTTTATACGATGCTAGGCTAACCACCGGGTTCTTTCACTCCAAGGTGAACCACACCTTCACAACGTCGCCTACCCTTTATTAGGTACTAGGCTAAGCACCTAGTTCCATTGCAATGGAGGAACTACTACCACACTACACCAACAACTAATCCCAAAGGAGATCTACTCCTTTACAACATCATCAAGGATATCAATATCCTTGGATCTAATACTAGTCTATTTAGTAAATCGAAACATACCATATAGAATGTACATCTAAGGCACCTTTCACTAATGCCTTTGACTAGATCTACAAGACACCTTTCACTAATGTCTTGTGTCTTCACTTCTTAAGCACCTTTCACTAATGCTTCTAGTCTTGACTTCTAAGCACCTTTCACTAATGCTTCTTGTCTTGACTTCTAAGCACCTACCACAAGTGCTTATGCTATAGATGATAGATACCCTTCACTAATATCTTCGTCTTAACACTTGAGACATCTTTCACTAATGTCTTCAACACTACACTTCTTTGAAGAAAGGAAGGAATCATCAACAAGAAGTCTTTAGTAGCCTTGATGATGAGGAAGCATGGTATCTCATGGACTTGAGTTTGCTCGACTTCAAAGGTGGTGATCTTTCCTTTAAGAGGAACCTAAAAGATCACACAAAAAAAAACTACAAACATAGATCTCTTGGATCTGAGGTTAGTGAGTTTTTAACTCAGGGAGAAAGTGTGTTAGAAAGGGGTGAGAAACAATGAAGAAATAGCTCACTATTTATAGAAGAAAAACTCTATTGTTCCCCGAATCCCACGGATCCCTTCCACAAGGGATCCGTCTAGCGTTAAGCTAGGCATCCGTGGGACGCTCCCTTTTACCCATGGTTATTTTGGTTATGGGTCATGGGTCATGGGTTAAACCATGGATCTTTAGCTAGATACAATGTATCTTTTGAGTGCAATGCACTTAGTCACTTGGGTATGGGTTGATCCATGGGTTATGGATATTATCCATGTGTGATATAAGCATGATGTCATGCAATGGGTTATGGGTCAAGATCCATGGGTCATGGGCTTTGGGTTGTACCCAACTACATTCAATGTATTTGCCCAATGGGTTGTGATACTAAAGTTTCTACCCATTTATATTACCCAATATACTACATACTAGTTATGTGTATATTTTACCCAAATATGTAAACACTAGTTGTTGTACATATGTATTACTAAATCATAAAATCACTTATACTTGTTTTAGTGTTTTATGTGAAAATGTGAATGTGTTAGAAACTATTAGTTCAAACCATTTACGTATTTTATTTGTTTCGTTAAATGATTTTACGTTTGTTATCGACAAAACATTAGAAGATCGTAAAATATAAATAAACGTTTTGCGGCTTATTTGTATTAACAATCTCCCCTTTTGTTGATGACAAAACATAAAATATTTTAACGAAAAGCTAAATATTGTAAAAGTTTGAATTTGTAGTTTTACTTTCTTCTCCTCTTTTTGTCGAAACAAAAGAGCCTTGAAAGAAAGCAACACATTGTTTTAAGAAAAAACATGTGAAAGGTCGTCATTGGTCAATTCTTACCATTCTCTTCTCTACCTACTTACTTAGGGTCAGTTCGTGAATTCTCTAAGCAACTAGATATGACCGCATTTCAAAACTACCGAAGCTAGGGTGACTACCATCGAACTATGCTTGCATACACTAGAAACAATTTAATGGAAGCATGAAAACATAAAAAATACAATCAAAGAATCATAACTAGGCTAGCACCAAAGGTGCTTAGCCAATCATATTAAAAGATACAATAAATTCAATGTTTAACATAATGAAAGACATGAATTAAAGTAAAATATAGAAATGATCGCTAAAGCTTATCGATATGGTGTGATTCTTCCCTTAGAGATGGCTCCGTATGCTCCGTGTGATCTGCCCATTGGAACCCTCTTCACGCTCTCTGCCTTTGAGTTGTGAGTGAATGATGTAAAATGCAGATTTTGGGGTTTTTATTTATAGGCCCGATCATAGTTACGACGTAACTTAAGTTGCGAGTTACGCCGTAACTTAATTATCTTCAAAACATATGCCTCGTTAAAGTGACTACGGCGTAACAATAAGGAATGGTTACGCCATAGTTTGCAGCTCCGCCGTAGAGTTGATGTGAGTTACGTTGTAACCTTTTAACAGAAGGTTGCTATGTCGTAATGCTTATGAGGCTATTACGGCGTAGTTAATGGAGGGGCGAAATACTTCATGACCTAGATGATTATGGCGTAACCTTAGTTGAGAGTTACGCCGTAACTACAGTTGAGTTGGTCTTTTGTGATAAAACACTAGCTACAGCGTAATTGAGTACATGAGTTACGCCGTAGCTTCTTCATAAGTAGCATACTATCATAAAACCGTTAGAAAAATCTCCAAATCCATGTCTCTAAGCTCCAATGCTCATAATTTACCTGGAAGTGAAATATAAAGGAATACAAGCGTAAATCCATATAAATGACATAAATATGAGCATAATCGGGGGAAATTGACACTAAAAAGTCAGGACTATTTGATGTTATCAAATATCCCCCCACTTGAACTCTACTTGCCCTCAAGTAGACCTTGTTATAAAAATTTCTAAAAAGATATCCCCCAAAACCTAGAAGATATGAGTTTAAAAATTCCTTACGCTAGAATAAATCAAAGCCGAACACCTCACAAATGGGAACTAACACTCATATTCTCTCATCTAGTCTAAGTGTCAATTTTGGGGTGATCACTCAAAGCACAGTCATAGCATCTATTCTATCATAAGCTTCGTGGTTACACAAATCTCCACCACTAGAGTTAAGGACTAAACAATCTTTGAAGGCAATATGGGTGGACACAAAATGAGGTTAAGGGTGAAATGTCATTACTAACGTGTCACGGCAAAGTGGACAAAATCAATGATACATGACCAAATCCATGGCCAAGATACCAAAGATTGCTCGCTTCATCACCTAGACACGCTTCATGACTAAAAGGTAGGATATGAAATGCGAAATAATTGGTGTAAAATAAAAATAACAAAACAAATAGTCTTAACCTATAACCAAGTTGTCACCGCCCACCGTCCATCCAAAGTTCATGCAAGCTTTAAGGTTAAGAAACCGGATCATGATATATCAAGTAGATGTGCCATTAGCGGACGTCATGATGGGCACATTACATGTTCTTTAAACTGCTGGTGTAATATTATCGCCAACTCAATTTTTCAAATGTGACTAAGGTGGCCTCCTCGATGCTTAATATCCGATGAGCTCCTAACATTGTGCTTATAACATTGCACTATATATATATATATATATATATATATATATATATATATATATATATATATATATATATATATCATCATTTTTTATACATAACTAAATAAAAACATAAACATCCCCCCACTTGAGATGAACATATAATGAGAATATGGGGGGTCTTCGATGATCTTCAAATGTAAGTCTTAGACGAAAGCGTGATTTCCGAACCTCTCTACTTGAACCTTGAACTTGGGCAAACAGTGACTTCCCGATCACAAATTAAGACAACACGGTAGGCTAAAGTGAATGGGTGTAACGAAACAAACATAAAGGGTATGAAATGAAAGGAAAGGAAAGGCTCTGAAGGTGTATCTAGGGGTATCTTGCACTAAAGGAGAGTGCAACAAAAGGGTTTAACATGGGGGTTGTTGGAATCACTCCTAACTTGTATTTCAAGTGTTAGTATTTAATATGTAATAGGTTGCTTAAACTAGGCTTTTATGTTTGTTATTAATGGCAAGACTTATGTAGAAAGCCCATGAGCCTTGGCCCAAGCCCAATAAGGAAGGAAGGGACTAGACATGTTGCCCTAACTCCCTTACCCTATAAATACACTTGTAAACCTTCTCTTGAAGGTTGGTTGTTCACTTTATTCACATTCATACGCCTAACCTTTATCTCTTGTTATATCGTGTGTGTTTATTGTGTTCATCCGATCATCTCATCTATATTTCTTACATATTGATCTTAGTGTTATATTATGGTGACCTAACAGTGGTATCAATCGCCTTCTAGATGGGTGAAACACTTTTGTTTGTGAAGTTTCATTCTATACGCATGGGTTTTTGCGCCTAAATTTTTCATACGCTTAAAAGCTTTAAATTTTACACTTAAAAACTCAAGATTCTTGTGGTTTAAGGTTTATTTAGTGTTAAAGTTTCATTTTAGCAAAAGTTTCAAACTTTACGTGTAGATTAGTTTTAAGCTTGGTTTGTTTCGTGTGTACTTTTATACGCGTAAGGTGAAAAGTAGTTTTGGTTCATCAAGTTTCAAACTTTCTTGTTATTTTGGTGATTTTGAAATCTGTTTCATCATTAAAATCGGTTACAAAACATTTTGGGCATAAAATAAATTTTGGTCATTTTTTGTACTATCTACGCCTAGTAAAACCCTAGTTTTACGCGTGAGTTCTACTCATAAGCCGTCTCGCCTAAGCAGTTTTACGCCAGGATTTACGCATTTGATCTTGAAGTTGTTGGTTTACTCGGTGTTTTCTTGCTTGGATAAGCACGAAAACACTGACTTATGGATATCTTTTACACTTGGACAAGTGTAAAGGATTTTAGGAAAACCTAGTTTTATGCATAAGCATAAAAGCTACAGTAAACACTTTACGCCTAAGTTATTCTTACACAGAAGTTCATCTTCGCCTAAGGTAATCTTACGCATAAGGTCCTTACTATTAATCCTTTGATACTTTAATTTAGTTGTTTGGTTGCATGTAAATCCCACTATTAGGTATGAAATTATTAAATGAAACCCATAGAGTGATAGTAGTCAAAATTGGGTGGTATCATAATAACATATATATATATATATATATATATATATATATATATATATATATATATATATATATATATATATATATATATATATATATATATATATATATATATATATATATATATATATATATATATGTATATATGTATGTATATATATGTATGTATATATATATATATATATATATATATATATATATATATATATATATATATATATATATATATATATATATATATATATATATATATATATATATATTTATTTTAGTTTATTTTCTATCTCATAAACTTACACCAAATCCAAATCATAATCCAACCCCACTTATGTACCAAACGGACCCTAAATTCAAATCTCAATCCAAATCTAAATCCGAATCCTAAACCCACCGCCAAACGGGCCCTAAAAGTTAACCCAAAACCCACTTAAAACCCTCGTACCAAATGGCACCGTAATTCTATTTAATTAACTAAAAGACAAAGAAAAACTACAAAGCCGTCCCGAAAATAAGGTAGTGTTTGATAACAACTTAATGTGTATTAGTTGAAAAATAGGTAAGTTAATTAAGTCACCAATTGGATGTTTGTTTAGTGCTTAAAACTAACATGTGACCTTCTAGAAAAAGTCAAGGAGATGAGGGTCTACAAATTAAGTTCATCTCTTTTATCATAATTTTACATGTTTACCCTCCCACTTCTTAATTTAATTTAAATAAGGGTATAACAGTAATTTTTACTAATTCAGTCACTTTATTCAGCACACAAAACAAACAACCATTTATTCATCTACAAACAGACATCATATATCTAGACAGACACTTTAATTTAAGAGGACTTAATAAAAAAAACTAAACAAACAGGCCCTAAATAAACGTGGCAAAAGTTCAATATAGATCTCAAATTTACCATAGATCCAATGAACCAATAATAAATTCATTTTTTTAATAAACTTTCACCCTTTTTCTAAAAATTAAATATCTCGCAAACCGTTAATTGTTCTGCGATAAAATCATACTATCATGACGAAATTAAATTATCTTTCTATAGATATGCACTACTATATATTTTTAACAATTTTTTTCAAAATTTCGACCCGTAAAAATCATATATGATTTGTGAAAATCATATATGATTCGATTTTTACAAATCATATATGATTTTTGAAAATCATATATGATTTGTGAAAATCATATAAGATTCGATTTTTAAAAATCATATATGATTTTACAAATCATATATGATTTTTCTAGGCAGAATTTGTGAAAAAAAAAATTGTCGAAAATATAGAAAAGTGCATATTAATAGAAAGATAATTTAATTCTCGTCGTGATGGTGTATTTTTTATAGTTTGAAGATTTACCGTTTGCAAAATATGTAGTTTTTAAAAAAATGTGAAAAATGGTTTTTTTTTATAACTTTGATTAAAAATGAATAATTATGATTGGTTTATTGGATTTATAGTAAATATGAGATCTATATTGATCTCAACTCAATAAACGTAAAATAGTTACTTATGGGGAGCTCATAGACAAACAACCCCAAGGAGATCATGTTCCCGTGGTTTCCTTTGATATGATCTAGATCCAATTATTCCGTTTTTGGCATTAATTAACCATGTGGGGTTAAGAGTGGAATATTTTTTTAATTGATCAATGGGCATGATTTAATTAAACCATTTATTAGTCATCAAAAATTCATTTTCACATGCACAATGCATTTTTATCTCAATAATTTAAGGTTCAATAATAATACAATTTTAATTGATAAAAGAAAAAATACATATAAGAGATTAAGGATTGCTAATGGGTAACCAGTGAGCCTTTTATAACTTCTACATATGTGAAAAGTTTGAGTGTGTCAATTTGAAAATCACATTTAATTATAATAAATTACTAGGTGAGTACATGTGATTTGCGGCAGCGGTCTTTAGCGGTTCTTTATGTTGAAAATGTATATATTTATAAATACGTGAATGTTCGGATTCGAACTCGTGACCACGGGATTGCACACATTAGCGAATAAGAATTAAAGTTAATAATTAATGTTAATGATTACGATTAATTATTACACATAAAGTCCGTCTAACGATCGTTAAGTATTTAACGGAAATAACTAACGACCGTTAAGTGTAAAAGAAGAGAATATATGGTGAATATCTTAAAAATGGAAAAGATTCGGGTTCCCCTTTTCTCTCCTCTATGTGGCCAGCCAAAGGGGGGTTTTCAAAGCCCAAACCCTAACTTTTCCTACAAGCTATTTATTCACTATATATACAAAGGCTAGGGTTAAGGTTTTTTGTATAACTTTGTGCATTGAATTAACCCTAGATCTTTCACTCTCCTCTCTTGCTTACATTCGGCCAAACCCCCCTCCTCCTATAGGGTGTTTTGGTTTTGTTTTTCATTAAACAAAGGCTTGTGTTAGATCTAGCAATCGCTTTGATTTACGGTTAATTCGTGTGTACAAAACTGTGGTAGTAAGACACTATTCTTACACCAATTTGTTTGAGTTGTAAAACGGTAAGGGACAACTCTTTAAACCACTTCATCTTCTTTGTCAAGAGATCTAACCAAATTGCAAGAGGTACGTTACGCATTTATTTTCAGTTAGTTAATTACTGTTATGATTCTAAGTCTTTCGTTGTGTACTCTGTGATGTCTATATGGTTTTATTTGTTATCATATATCTTAAACTCAACAGTGGCATCACGAGCCTTGTATAACAAGTAATTAATTACTGAAACACATAAAACAAATAAACTGATTGTGTTATTAATTGTATGTGTTGATCTAGGGTTTGCAAAACCTAAACCCTAATTTTTTTTTGGGGGGGGGGCGTATTTTTTGTGCCCTAATTAGGGTTTTGTAAACTTTTGTTTTAATTGGATTAGAAACCTTAGGTTGCATGCAATTTTATGTGTATTAAATTGCGTAACTCTTGTTTAATTGCATTAATTGTTAAGTGTAATTTATGTCCATGATAAATAAATGCATGTTTTGTCATGGATCCCTTTTATTGTATGCTTTAATTGGTTAAGTGATATACACTAATTTTTTATAGATCTAAAATTGGGGAAGACCTCAATCATTATTATTAAATCAATTATGTGCTATGTGGTATATGCTTTAATTTTGACTTACGCAATCGATGAATCGATGCATGTGGCTCACCTTGTACATTGATGAAAACGGGTAAAAGTCTTAATTAGATATATACATATTGACAGATCTAAAATTGATTATTAATAGGATTTATCAAAAGGTTTGCATGTGGCTATTTGATATGCATGACTTATTATTATGTTATGCATTCATTGTTTATATGTTTATTTTTAAATACTTGCTTGTTTGTTATGTGTAACAAGGGTATTTTTATAAGAAAAATAAACTGACCTAAACAATGGTGAAACATGTATTTTAAGCATAATAATCGTAATCGTTTAATTGATTGATTTTTGCACAAAATAGTTAGAACGGCTCACCCATTAAGACAAACGTGTGATGGGTATAAGGTTGATACGCATTAAATTGTGACCTTAAAGATGAGGGTATGTAATATGCTTGTGACCTAATTCTCCGCTCGTTTATGCGTCTTAATGGAGCTACCAAGTATTCCTATATATGTGCATAAAATCTTAAGGGTGAATTTACTTTAAATTCTACGGCGCCACTTTATGGTAATTATACTGAATAACTTGGGTCTTATGACTCATGCAAAGAGGATATAGTGGTAATTAAAGGTAATTCTTTAATTGGTGTAACCAATACCTCGATTAAAGTTTGATGATGAAAAGCTTAAACATTAAAACAAGGATGTAATGTTTTAATAAAACCTTATGCTACCGAAGATGAATGCATGACATCTTTGTTCATATTTGATTTGACATCAAAATTATTACCCTTAATTTAAGTTGTATGCCATCCAACGAAACGGAAACACCTGAGATTACCTTTTATTTGCGTGAGAATGTGATTTAGATCGTAATCAAAGGGTAAAATATCCACGTGACATAAGAACGGGCATGGATGATTTTGTAGTTTCTTAAGTTGGACAACTTAATTGAGATTTGTAGTGAGAACTGACAACTCAAGGCATAAGATGGGGATAAAACATGTTTACATGGCAATTGAAATTGGCTAGATATAAATCCCATAAATTTAGGAGTTGCAATTTGAAAATTGACAATTGAGGTTCGACTCGTACCATTTTGAATAATTTCATTACTAGCAGATCAACTGATGTAATGAAACTATGTCAATTTGCATCCTAGTTTTCAGTGAAAATTAAATGGTTATATGTTTATGAACCATGGGTATTTAATTTTCTTGAAAAGGTTAATTATCGAAAATACTAAAATTGAATTTTGTAATTCTTTTGAATGTATAAATGCAACATTTAACCGTAAACGTGGTTTAGTCTTTTATTAATAAATTGATCCATTCTGCTTTCAAACAAATGTTTGATCGAGAATAATTTACCGAAAAGACAAACAAAGTCTCGTTTCCTTGGGAGAAGAATAAGACTCGATCCTATTCCTTTTCATGAATGAGAAAGGTATAATAGGAACATTTGAATTGTCTAAATTCTAATGTAACTCATAGCAATGAATTGCACATCTTATTTTCCACAGAGATTTCATTACCTCATTTGGTGAATGAATCCTTTTATAACAAACATGAGATTTGGTTAACTGAAAAACATGTATATGAGTTACTAGATTAGAAGCTAGACTAATTACCGCGAAAATTGGTAAAAGGCAAACTAGCATAATCTATCTAGTTGTTTTTGCTTTAGCCTTTAAAGGTGCTACATACCAATATGGGGATGGTAGGCCTATTAAGGAAGAAATTGCATACCCAATTTTTCGAGTTAATAACATTGATGGATAACCCATCATTCATAGAGTAGAATACAACTTTTAGTACCTTAGTAATGATTACGTATGGTTCTTCAAAGGTGTAGGAAAGTAAAAGGAAAGCAAGTTGTTTTCACTGAATAAGAAGTTGTTGAAACGATTTCTAATTCAGTAAGAGCTACAAGCCTTATTTCCTGTGTAGTAACTCAGATTATCTTCAAAGATAATTAATTTCCAATTGTAGGCACTTACGTTTTTAAGGAGAGTCATGTGCGTTTCCTTACTAATCAATATAGTCCTACATCTACTTGTTATATCTATGACACAAATCATATTAATCAAATAAACGAACGTATATCGTGTTGTTTATCTGCTACATGTTGTTCCATGCATAAGTGGGAGAAATCTTTATTGTGTGCAAGGTACAACACATATAAATATGATTTAAAATGGATTCTCTTGACCGCAAGGTAAGAGAGTAACGTTCCAATTGGAATTATACATTTAAATGTGTATGATTGCCCCATTAATAACATGTGTCAAGATGATAACAAAGACTTCTTTAAATATTTATTTCATTCAATATTTAAGAAACACTTGTAGTTACAATTTATGTTAGGAATTAGAAATTCCATAAGTGAAGAGTCGGTCACCCCAAATATTATCTAGCATAAGTTAGCTCGTAGACTTGTAGTTCATTATGCTATTTATTAGTTAGGTAGTTAGTTTAGAGCAACACCGTGGAGGACGGACGGGTCTTTACCCAATGTATGCCTGATCCACAGCCCGTAGGTGGCGTAATATGTAAAAACTATAAATAGCCCTCTCCACATGCGGAGAGGGTTGGTGCTTTCATTTCTTTTAATCATACAACTTATTTTTCTCTCATCTCTTTCTCTCTCTAGAAAGTATCCCACCCATGTCTCTCTCTCTAAAATCTTCTTGTTTGATCCAATCCTTATACATGTTCTTTGATTAAAACAATAACCAATATCCTTCAAATGGTATCAGAGAGCCATGCTTTGATCTTGGATATCTTGTGTGCTTGAATTTATAAGTGGTTATTGTTGTTTTTTCCTTTGGTTCGAATTTTATTTGTTTATGCACCAAGTTCAAATTTTAATTGGTCAAATATACTAAAGCTTTGTACTTTTATGTTTAGGAGGGGTAGATAAGCTTAGTGATGAGTGTGCAAATACTCATCATTTTTATACCATTTAAATGCCAAAAACATCTGAAAACACTCAGAAATGCATCAAAATGATAAAAATATCACAAATAAGTGTTTTATGTATTTTAAATGCAAAAATATAAAAAACAGATGAAAAACGTATCAAGTTTGCATAATTGGCAGTTTTAGTCCCTCAAGTTTCAAAAGTTGTCAAAAACAGTCCCTAGTAAATCAAAATAAAACAAAATGTTATTCAAGGTCCCTGAAATATTCTAAATAGTCAAAAATGATCCTTGAATGAATCTTTGGTCAAATGACAGAAAAGGTCCTTAAAGTTTGAAAAGTGTCAAAATTGGTCCTTGGATATTTAAAAATGGAAAATAATCAAATATGGTCCTTGTACTATTAAAGATTGGCAAGTTTGGTCCTTGTGATAAGTTTGGAAAAGTGGCGTTTCATCCCTCAACTTGCGAAATTACATGAATGGTCCTTGTATATAATTTAAACCAAATGGCCCTTTTGTATTTTGAACCCCACCAAACCAAAAGACCCTGCCATTATCCCATTTGAACCCCCGCTATTAATATCACTCGGTCAAATAAAGTCAAACGCGCGAAATACCGCTTCTAATGTACATCCTCCTCACTAAGCTGCAAACCAAACCACCATGGTTTCTTCCACTTGACATTTCCACCTTTCCACCTCACTTCCCGATTGTTAACAACTCCCTTCCACCTCCACATCCACCAAATTACATTAAATGCAAAAACACGCTCAAGAGAAATTTACGCCAAATTCCAAATGGATGATTCGATGATTTTAAAGATCCAATGGTTGGAATCAGGTGGGAAAGTCTCGTAGATGTCGACAAAGCTCAAGGAGATCATTATAAAGCAAGGAGGAAGCAATGTAGAAGGATATCTAGTTTTTTTTAGTTAATGCATGTCGTTTTAATAAGTTTTCAATTTCGAGTGTAATTTTCAGCTTTCAAGTCTTTGTTTAATCATTTTTAGTGTAATCAAAAACCTTTTTCGGCCATTAATTTAAGTTCCAAGTTTTCGTGTTATGCAATTTTCCATGTTCAAAAAATCTCATGTTAAGATCAAATGTTGTTTGTAGTGTTGTTAAGGATGATAAGCCAACATAAGCTCCTAGAAAGCTTATTTAAGCTTTTAGTAACCTTTAAAATCAGTTCTAGTACCAAAAGCAAAATTACAAAAAATACAAAATAAATTAGTAAAAATCAAAAGCACAAGAAAGGATGATCACAATGGCGGGGTTAATAATGGATTGCCCTTGGGTTTAGAGCTTCTTGGGAAGCTATAGGAAGTGTTTTCAAGCATTGGTTCTCGCCACTTGATTTCCAACTTGTAAGCCTTTCTCCATTTTGGCATTTCACCGTTTGAGTTGTTCATTAGCTTAAATCTCTGTGTTTCATGTTTATTAGTCATAGTTAAGTATAATTAAGCATTAAAATAGTTAGCTTGTTCTCTTTAATTTGTAGTTAGTAAAAGTTTTATTTTAAGCAGTTAATATAGCATAATTGAAATTTCTTAATTTAATGTTGTTATTATTGTTGTTTAATGCTTATATAGTCTCATTAAGTGATAATATAAAGTTTTTAATCATTTGCATGGTCTAAATCTGTGAAATCTTTGAAAACATCAAAACAGTTTTATAAAGTGGTGTTTGGATTTGCCTTGTTAACTGCATTTAGAGTGTTTGAGTTGTTGCTTGTTATTGTTTTGTGTCACTTAGGTACCATATAGCTCATACAAATAAGAAAACCGATTATTTGATAAGAAAGTCAAAGTTACCTTTAATCTCTCCTTATTAGTTCACCGTTAGGATTTAAGTTACAAAAATCATCATAGTTGCTTAAAATTTGTTAACATAGCTTAATCTCATCTTATTTTAGTTTAATACATAATAATCAGTTAGTAGAATCAACTTAAAGTTCACTTAAGTCAACCTTTTAGTTAATCTTAAAAAGTCAAAATTTTCAATTTTGGTCGTTTTGAATAAAATAGATTATTTTATATAGAACTTAATATTAGTTTTCAATATTTGAGCTTTTGGGATATTAAAATCTAGTTGCTCATCTTAATCACTGTATTTTTATATTTTCTAATTAGCTTATTTAATAGCTTATTTCTTAGCTTTTTTGACACCTTTTCAAAATAGCCTGTGCCATGTGTTTGTTTATGGCCATTTTCATAAGCTCATCAAAAGCTTATTAGTTAGTCATAGCTTGTGAATTTTAGCTTTTGTGTAGCTAACCTAGCCATCTTATAGTTCCAAGCTTAATATTTCACTTTGTAGCTTATTTAATAGGTGCATCAAGCTTTTAAGTTGTCCCATTTCGTGTAAACATGATAACTCGATGTTTTACTAGCCTTTTCTCAAGCTCTTCATAAGCTCTCCAGTGGGGTCCACAGTGTGAGCTTTGGCTTTTAGAAAGCCCACCAACCCATCTTGTTACCTCGATGCTTATTTTGAGCTTTTAGGCTTTTGCATTAGCTTAATCTGGCTTAGAAAATCTCCACAGACTGTTTGGTAGATAGGATTATCATAAGTGCTTATTTGCTTATTAATAGCTTTTCGGTGTGTATCTTTGTATTTTTTAGCTTAATATAAGTAGCTTTAGCTTGTTGGTAGCTTATTACACCTTTGGTTTCAGTTTGTAAGCTTATTTAAGCTTGAAAATTCCAAATAAGCTCATAAGCTAAAACTGTTAAGCTTTTTAAGTTCCAAATAGCTTATTTTTAAGTTGCAAAAATTTTTGTCTTCATTAAAGTTACTTATAATAAGTAGTTAAATAGGTTTGTAAAAGAAAAATCACAAAAACATCATTTTAAAAATAGTGATAGCATTTATTTAATAGAATTTAGCTTTTTAATTTTCTTTTCAACATTATTAAGCACTTCTAGTTTTTATAATTTTCTTAGTTTTCTGTCATCATAGGATATTTTTAGAAAAAGTTTCAGAATTTTCTTAGCTTGTTTAGTATTTATTAGAATTTAAAATAGTTAAAAGTATTAAATAATTAATAATAAATAAATAAAAAGCATAAAAAATATCTTTTCAGTTTTAAAATTAGTTTTATAATATTTTAGATTTTTCTAAGTTAAAATTTCATTTTTCCAGTTTAATTTTGTATTTTCTTGTATTTAAGTGTATTTTAAATAGTAATTAATTAATAATAAATAGATAAATAGTGTAAAAAATATAATTTCAATTTTAAAATAAGTTTTATAATATTTTAGATTTTTCTAAGTCATAATTTTATTTTTCTAGCTTTATTTCATATTTTATCATATTTTAGGGTATTATTAAATAGTTAAAAATAGTTTTTAATTAATAATAATTAAATAAATAGTCATAAAATAATTTTAATTTTCCAATAATTTTCTTTTATTATTAGGATTGTAAAATATCATTTTCATATTTGTAGGTCTTTTATTTCTTAAAACTCACGTTTTATTTAATCGTTTACGTAGTTTATTAAACGTAAGTATTCGTTTGTCTTATCGATTGTTGTGCTTTATAATTCGTGTCCAAATACCATTCCAATCAATCGGTAGTGTAATTATCAATCAAAATCCTTACAGATCACTATCCTTAGTGATTATTCGACATCTGAAAGTGTTTAAAACACCATTCGATCCTCCGTGGGACTTAACGACCGTGGAAACACTATACTCTCTAGATCTTCATTGCATTGGTTTTAGATCTGTTTTAATTTTATTACGGTTGACCATTCACAAGTGGTTAATTTGTGTAATAAACTTGACGGTTTGCCACCAATCAAATTTTAGCGCCATTATGGGAGGCTTTAGCGTGTTCTAAACCTTTTCGGATCCATACTTGCACATATACCACCGTTTGTAAATGATTTTTTTGTAAAGTTATAACAAACTCAAAAGTTCATTAACACTTTTCCTAAAGTGTTAACAACACCAAAAATATAAAACAACAAAACGATCGTAACGTTTTCTAGCTTGTATTATCTTTAAGGTGATTCTTAAAACGATGCGATTTGGTTAAGCGAGACGATACCAAAATATTGTCCAAAATTTTTAAACCCTTAGCACAAATCCATACCTCGTCTTTTCAATGGTACTTAAATACATAAAATCAAACACATGAAATCAAGGCGAACACCTACCAACCGGGGTGTGAACATTAATAAGTTCCCGAACAAAGATTTAAAACTTGCCTTTGTGTCCTTGTGATTTGGTGTACCTTTTTCAAAGCCATTTCATTTGTGATTATTGGTTTAAGTTCACTTGTCGTTTTGCCTCGCATTTGTTTTGAAAACTGATTTTATACTTAGTGCATGCGCTCGTTCTTCCGTTCTACAAGTCCACTTTCGAGCTTGCAAATATTCCTCGTGAGCGTAGAGGCGTTCGCTCCTTCACCGTGGTGAGGCGTCTAGCATCACCACCCCCGTCGTAATGGCGGAATATAAACCGATGAATGAGCTTCTCAAGCACCCATCGAGGTTACGGAGATGCCATTATTGTCCAGCCATCGTGGGCGATACCTTCGAGCTCAAAACCGGGTTGCTTAATCTTGTGACCCAAAGCCAATTTTATGGTTTTGGCGAGATGATCCTCATGCACATATTCGATGGTTCAACAAGATTGCATCGACCATCAAATACAAGAATGTCCCACATGAAGCAATTAAGCTTCTTACATTCCCATTCTCTTTAGAGGACAAGCCGGAATTGGCTTGAGAAACAACCCCTCGTTCCATTGAGACATGGGAGGATTTAGTCACTAAGTTTGTTAACAATTCTATCCTCCATCCCGAACTACAAGTCTTAAGAATGAGATAATGAAATTCTCTCAAAGATTTGATGAATCATTCGGGAGGCATGGGATCGTTACAAAGAGTTACTCCATGATGTCCGCATCATGGTTTTACCGAAATAATGCAAATGGATACTTTCTACAATGGTGCGAGACAAAGTGACCAAGACTCTTTAAATGCCTCATGGAGGTAATTTCTGAGAAAGACCACAAAAGAAGCCTTGCAAATCATTGAAAACAAGTCCCGTGTCCGCCTTTTCCGAACAAAGACATATCGGTCTCGGTCTAATGTTGGACCTTCTACTTCATCTCCGTGAGTACATCTAGCACCGATGCTAAGATTGACAAACTCACGGATATTGTTCAAGCTTTGGTTCTTGCTAACCAAAGAAAGTCACTTTCACACGACACCATCACATGGTGAAGTGAAGAAAGTCGAGTCTGTGTTACTTGTGGTGGCCCTCATGCATACTACAATTGTCGCCACCGATGGTAGTCCGTTTGAAGCCAATGCTATAGCGGTACTTCACATCGGGAGGTAATCACATCCGTCCTCAAAATGAACCAAACTACCGTGCTAATACTTATCGTGGACCACCCGGTTTTAACCGAATCCTAACATACAAAACCGAATCGAAACCAACCTAGAATGAACCAAGGTTATCAAAACCAAGGTAATTTCTATCCCGGACCAAATCAAGGTTTCCAACATCAAGGAAACCTTAATCAAAACAATTTCAATCGGGGAATCAATTTCGTGAAATGTGAATCTAACCAAGGAATTTTCAACAACAAGGTCATAATCAAAACATAAGACCTCAAAATTTCCCTCCACATCCTCCAAGTACCATCATCGATGAGTTATTGAAGCAATTCATGAAATCCCAAGATGAAATGAACAGGTTGTTGGTCGGTCGGATCGGCGATCTAAAGAAGTCTTTAAATGATCAACCCTCGGGCTCGGAAAACTTCCGAGCAACACGATCGCTAACCCGAGGGGCGATGCAAAGGCGATCACAACCGAGTGGTGTTTCATACAATGGACCCGCTATTCCTACTACCTCTTCTTCTCTCCCGAAGGTAGTGGAAAGTGAACACGAGGCGACAAAGGACAAGGAACTTCCTACTAATAACGGAGATACCAATAATGTCCATCCTCGAGTTGTCCGAAACCCAATCCAATCCAGGAGTTGTTTTGAACCTCTGTAGCTCTGTTGAAAACCCCAATCCAAATCTTCTATTCCTTACCCATCACGTTTGAATGAGCAAAAGCTCCATGAAAAAGCCGGTCATCAAATGGACAAATTTTTCAAATTTTCCAAGAACTACATTTTGACATAAGCTTTGCGGATGCTATCATCTTGATGCCCAAGTTTGCATCAACTCTCAAACACATGTTAAGCAACAAGGAAAAAGCTGTTTGAAATGGCAAAAACTCCTCTGAACGAGAACCTCGCCATTTATCTTGAAGAAGCTTCCCGAGAGCTTGGAGATCTGGAAAATTTCTCTTACCTTGTGTATTTCCGGGAATGGTTGAATGCTTTGCCTTAGCCGATCTTGGTGCAAGCATCAATCGATGCCTTATTCAAGATGGAAGAAACTTTCTCTTGGAACTTACTCCTACATGCATGACTCTCGAGCTTGCGAGATCGTACAATATCCCGTCCACTTGGCATTGCCGAGGACGTATTCGTAAAGTAGGAAAGTTCCATTTTCCGGTGACTTTGTGATTGTTGATTTCGATGTCGATCATCGGGTTCCTCTCATTGTTGGGCGAGGATTCACGAGAGGGTCGTGCTCATTGATGTATTTGAGCAAGAAATCACATTACGTGTAGGTAATGAAGTCACACCTTTAACCTTGATCAAACTTCGAGGTACTCCATGAACTATGATTACGAGTCGGTTAACCGAATAGATATCATTGATGTTGCTTCGAAGAGTACTCTCGAAGTTCTTGGTTATGATCATAATTCTTGAGTGATAATCTCACTCATTCATCTCAACCCATCATTGCCAATTCTACTCCTTCTCTCACTCCATTTGAGGAAAATGACTTCATCTTGGAAGAGATTCATACTTGTCTAGTGATTATGTTCCATGGGAAATTGATCACGCATCGACATTACTTCTCATTGAGAAGTTGCTTAATGATGATCCATCACACTCCCTCCAGCTTCATAACAAGGAAGTCAATTCGAGTTGAGAAAACTAAAGAATTTCCTGATCGAACTTAAGGACTTACCACCTCATCTCGAGTATGCATTTCTTGGGGTGATGATAAATTACATTATTGCTTTTGAGTAAAGATGAAAAACTCTCTCATAAAGGTCTTGAAGTCAAGCAAGCAATTGCTTGAAACTCTCCGATTAAGGGTATCAACCCCGAGTTTGTACTCATCTTGATGGAGGATGACTTCAAACCAAGAGCTCAACATCGAGAAGAGTAAATCCAAAATCCATGATGTTATCAAGCAGAGGTTATCAAACTTCTTGATGCAAGATTAATTTACCCGATCTCGAGATAGTCCTTGGGTTAGCCTAATTCATTGTGTTCCTAAAAGGGTGGCATAACTGTTGTCACAATGAAGAAAACGAGTTAATTCCAACTCGATTGGTTACGGATGGCGTGTTTGCATTGACTATCGTAAGTTGAATGACGCCACCGAAAAGACCATTTTCCTCTACCCTTCATGGACCAAATGCTTGAGAGATTAGCGAGGAATGAATACTATTGTTTCCTTGATGGTTTCTCGGGTTATTTTCGGATCCCCATTGATCCACGGGATCAAGAAAAGACCACATTCACCTGCCCATACGGAACTTTTGCCTCTGGACGTATGCCTTTTGGCCTATGTAATGCTCCCGCACGTTCCAACGATGTATGATGGCCATATTCCACGACATGATCGGGAAACAATGGAGGTGTTTATGGATGACTTCTCGGTCATTGGGGACTCGTTTCAAACATGTCTCTCCCATTTAGATTAAATGCTAAACGGTGTGAAGACACCAATCTTTGTCTAAATTGGGAGAAGAGCCACTTTATGGTCAAAGAAGGCATAGTCCTTGGCCATAAGATTTCAAAAATGGGATTGAGGTTGATAGAGCAAAAGTCGATGTTATTGCTAAATTGCCTCATCCTACTACCGTCAAAGGTATTAGGAGTTTTTAGGTCATGCCGTTTTATCATGATTCATACAAGATTTTTCTAAAATCGCCTACCTATGACTCATCTTCTTGAAAAAGATGCTCCTTTTATCTTCTCACTGAGTGCATGAAGCTTTTGAAACATTAAAGAAAAAGCTATCAAGCACCCATTCTCGTTGCTCCCAGTGGGATTTACCTTTTGAGCTCATGTGCGATGCAAGTGATTTTGCTATCGGTGCGGTCCTAGGGCAGCGTGAGCCAAGCATTTTCAACCTATCCACTACGCGAGTAAGACTATGATGAAGCTCAAACCCATTACACCACCACATAAAAGAGCTATTAGCCGTGGTGTATGCGTTTGAGAAGTTTCGGCCATACCTAATCTTGACCAAATGCGTGGTGTATACGGATCATTCGGCTCTCAAATATCTCTTTGCAAAACAAGATGCAAAGCGAGATTGCTCCGTTGGGTTCTCCTCCTCAAGAATTTGATATCATTATACGTGATAAAAAGGAGCCGAGAACACAGTCACGATCATCATCCGCCTAGAAAACCCTCACCAAGATGTTTTCGAGAAAAGGAAATAAATGAAACATTTCCTCTTGAGACACTCAATGCGGTTTCTTTTCATGGAAACTCTACTACCCCATGGTTTCTTGACTTCTAAAATTACCATGCGGGTAACTTCATAGTGAAAGGAATGTCGACCCAACGGAAGAACAAATTCTTCAAGGATGTTAAACATTACTTTGGGACGACCCTACTTATTCAAAATCTATGCAGGATCAAGTCATCCGACGGTGTGTTTATGGACAAGCTATGGACATTCTCAAAGCTTGCCATCTTTGGACCCACCGGGGCCATCATAGTCCAAACTACACGCCAAAAGGTGTTTGATTCCGGGTTTTATTGGCCCACTATTTATAAGGATGCCCACGAATTTGTCAAAACATGTGGACGCTTGTCAGCGTCACGGAAATATCTCTCAAAGAAATGAAATGCCGCAAAACGCCATTCAAGTGTGTGAGATCTTTGACATCCGGGGCATTGACTTTATGGGACCATTTCCATCATCTCGAGGAAACAAATACATACTTGTGGTGTTGACTATTTGTCAAAATGGGTTGAAGCGAAAGCTTTACCTACTAATGATGCCCGAGTTGTTGTAAAATTCTTAAAATCTCTTTTGCTAGGTTTGGAACTCATGAGCTATAATCGCGATCGTGGTACACATTTCTGCAATGACCAATTTGATCGTGTCATGCAAAAGTATGGTGTAACCCACCGTCTCTCTCGCATACCACCCCAAACAAGTGGGCAAGTGGAAGTTTCCAACCGTGGTATAAAAGAATTCTTGAAAGGACGATGGCGAAAATCGTGCATCTGGTCGGATAAAGCGGATGACGCTCTCGGGCCTTCCGTGCGACTTATAAAACACCCATCGGTGTACTCCATACAAGCTAGTGTGCGGAAGGCATGTCATCTGCCGATTGAGCTTGAGCACAAAGCATCTGGGCCTTGAAACATGCAAACTTGATATTCGAGACGGTGGTGATCACGAAAAGTTCAAATGAATGAATTAAATGAACTCGTGATCAAGCATACGAGAACTCTTTGATCTACAAACAAAAGACAAAGAAGATTCATGACTCTAAAATCAAGAACCGCGTTTTCAACGTTGGTGATCGAGTCCTTCTTTTCAATTCAAGATTGAAGATTTTCTCGAAAGCTCAAATCCCGTTGGTGCGGTCCATTTACTATTGCTAAGGTTTATCCTTATGGTACCATTGAGTTATCTCAGCCCGATGGTCCAAATTTTAAAGTGAATGGTCATCGATTGAAGCACTTATTTTGGAGAGGACATTCCACCGTGGTTGTCCGGATCTACAAACTTTCCCCATGAACCAATGAATGCGGGGATCGAGTCAAGCTAGTGACTCGGTAATCAAAAAACAACGAGCACACCATGGGTTTTCACCGTGAGTACCACCACCTAGTGTGGGGAGTTGCCCCATTGTTGTATATAAGTACTCTAAAAAAAAAAAAAAAAAAAAAAAAAAAAAAAAAAAAAGTGTATATATCAAAAATAAAATAATGGCGTAGTATTTCCCTTTTATGTTCTATGTTTCGGCATAACCACGGTACTTTGAATATTGAGGCAATATTCATTTCTAGTGTGGGGAATTCTCACGAATTTTATCATGTAATTATTCCACCCAATTCCCGTTTTGGCCAAAATTTTTTTGGAGTAAGTGTTTTCACTTACTCGGCAAATGGTAATCATCCGCCATGTCTAACCCGCATAAGGATTGGCTAATCCGAGAGCAAGCGGCTCTTGGTAAAGATATCTCAAATCCGTTTATGGCTTGATATTTGCCCAAAATTGTATGGTGTTGACTCACCATATCTTTAATTAGTGAAAAGTTGGCTAGCCCGCAAGTTTATGGCTTGTGGTAAAGGCGGAAAGCCATAATTGACTCACCACCAAAGATAATATTGATAATTTATCTAAGAGTTGGCTAGTCCGAAAGCCGTTAAAGACAAATCAAAACCGTTGAAAGTGATTTGCTCAAAATCATTTGGTTATCATTGTACCAAGGTTCTTACTTGAACTAAAACAATTGGCTACTCGAGTAATGGCTTTTGGTAAAGAGATGAAATCCATTAAGTTTTCTCAAAAGATTGCTAGGGACTAGCAATATCTTAGTGTGGGGGATTGATGAGTGTCTAAATACTCATCATTTTGTCTCATTTAAATGCCAAAACATCCGAAAACACTCGAAATGCATCAAAATGATAAAAATATCACAAATAAGTGTTTTATGTGTTTTAAATGCAAAAATATCAAAATCAGATGAAAAACATATCAAGTTTGCATAATTGGCGCTTTAGTCCCCAAGTTTCAAAAGTTGTCAAATCTAGTCCACGGTAAATCAAAATAAAGAAAAAAAATCATTCAAGGTCCACGAAATATTCTAAGTTGTCAAAAATGGTCCTTGAATGAATCTTTGGTCAAATGGCGAGAAAAGGTCCTTAAAGTTTGAAAAATGTCAAAATTGGTCCTTGGATTGGAAAATAATCAAATATGGTCCTTGTACTATTAAAGATTGGCAAGTTTGGTCCTTGTGATAAGTTTGGAAAAGTGGTAGGTTCAGCCCCTTAACTTGGCAGAAATTACATGAATGGTCCTTGTATATAAGCTTAAACCAAATGGCCCTTTGTGTATTTTGAACCCCAGCCAAACCCAAAAGACCCCTGCCATTATCCCATTTGAACCCCCCGTCTATTAATATCACTCGGTCAAATAAAGTCAAACGCGCCAAATACCAGTTCTAATGTACATCCTCCTCACCAAGCCTGCAAACCAGAAACCAGAGTGGTTTCTTCCACTTGACATTTCCACCCTTTCCACCTCACTTCCCAGCTGTATAACCACTCCCCTTCCACCTCCACATCCACCCAAATTACATTAAATGCAAAACACCTTCGAGAGAAATTTGGCGCCAAAATTCCACATGGACGATTCGATGATTTTAAAGATCCATGGTTGGAATCAAGTGGGAAAGTCTCGAGAGATGTCGACAAAGCTCAATGAGATCATTATAAAGCAAGGAGGAAGCAATGTAGAAGGATATATAGTTTTTTTAGTTAATGCATGTCGTTTAATAAGTTTTCAATTTCCAGTGTAATTTTCAGCTTTCAAGTCTTTGTTTAATCATTTTCAGTGTAATCTAAAACCTTTTTCAGTTTCAATTTCAGTTAAGTTCCAAGTTTTCAGGTTATGCAATTTTCCATGTTCAAAAATCTCATGTTAAGATCAAATGTTGTTTGTAGCTGTTGTTAAGGACTGAATAAGCCAACATAAGCTCCTAGAAAGCTTATTTAAGCTTTTAGTAACCTTTAAAATCAGTCTAGTACCAAAAAGCAAAAATACAAAAAAATACAAAATAAATTAGTAAAAAATCAAAAAGCACAAGAAAGGATGATCACAGCTGGAGCAGGGTTAATAATGGATTGCCCTTGGGTTTAGAGCTTCTTGGGAAGCTATAGGAAGTGTTTTCAAGCATTGGTTCTCAGTTTTCACTTGGAATCCAACTTGTAAGCTTAATTCTCCATTTTTGGCATTTCACTGTTTGAGTTGTTCATTAGCTTAAATCTCTGTATGTTCATGTTTATTAGTCATAGTTAAGTATAATTAAGCATTAAAACCAGTTACTTGTTCTCTTTAATTTGTAGTTAGTAAAAGTTTTATTTTAACAGTTAATATAGCATAAGTGAAATTTCTTAATTTAATGTTGTTATTATTGTTGTTTAATGCTTATATAGTCTCATTAAGTGATAATATAAAGTTTTTAATCATTTGCATGGTCTAAATCTGTGAAATCTTTTGAAAAACATCAAAATAGTTTTATAAAGTGGTGTTTGGATTTGCCTTGTTAACTGTTTTAGAGAGTGTTTGAGTTGTTGCTTGTTATTGTTTTGTGTCACTTAAGTACCATATAGCTCATATAAATAAGAAAAACCATTCCTTATTTGATAAGAAAGTCAAAGTTACCTTTAATCTCTCCTTATTAGTTCACTGTTAGGATTTAAGTTACAAAAATCATCATAGTTGCTTAAAATTTGTTAACATAGCTTAATCTCATCTTATTTTAGTTTAATACATAATAATCGATAAGTAGAATCAACTTAAAGTTCACTTAAGTCAACCTTTTAGTTAATCTTAAAAGTCAAAATTTTCGGTTTGGTGGTTTTAATAAAATAGATTATTTTATATAGAACTTAATATTAGTTTTCAATATTTGAGCTTTTGGGATATTAAAATCTAGTTGCTCATCTTAATCATTTGTATTTTTATATTTTCTAATTAGCTTATTTAATAGCTTAATTCTTAGCTTCTTTTAACACCTTTTTCAAAATAGGTGCCATGTGCACAGTTTTATAGCCATTTTCATAAGCTTGTCAAAAGCTCATTAGTGAGTCATAGCTTGTGAATTTTAGCTTTTTGTGTAGCTAACCTAGCCATCTTATAGTTCCAAGCTTAATATTCCACTTTGTAGCTTATTTAATAGGGCTGCATCAAGCTTGTTGTTTGTACCATTTTGTGTGAAACATGATAACTGGTTTAGCAACCTTTTCTCAAGCTCTTCATAAGCTCTCCAGTGGTCCCACGGTGAGTGAGCTTTGGCTTTTGGAAAGCCCACCAACCAACCCATCTCAATACCTCGGTGCTTATTTTGAGCTTTTAGGCTTATTTCATTAGCTTAAATTGGCTTAGAAAATCTCCACAGAGGCTGTTTGGTAGATAGGATAGTCATAGTGCTTATTTGCTTATTAATAGCTTTTCAGGTGTGTATCTTTGTGCTTTTAGCTTAATATAAGTAGCTTTAGCTTATTTATAGCTTATTACACCTTTGGTTCCATCTTGTAAGCTTATTTAAGCTTGAAAAATCCAAATAAGCTCATAAGCTAACTATTGAGCTTTTAAGCTTATAAATAGCTTATTTTAAGTTGTAAAATTTTTGTTTTCATTAAAGTTACTTATTTTAAGTAGTTAAATAGTTTTCAAAAAGAAAAACCACAAAAACATCATTTTTAAAATAGTGATAGCGTTTATTTAATAGAATTTAGCTTTTTAATTTTTCTTTTCAGCTTATTATTAAGCACTTCTAGTTTTTATAATTTTCTTAGCTTTCTGTCATCATAGGATATTTTTAGAAAAAGTTTCATAATTTTCTTAGCTTGTTTAGTATTTATTAAAATTTAAAATAGTTAAAAAGTATTAAATAATTAATAATAAATAAATAAAAAGCATAAAAAATATCTTTTTAGTTTTAAAATTAGTTTTATAATATTTTAGATTTTTCTAAGTTAAAATTTTATTTTCCAGGTTAATTTTGTATTTTCTTGTATTTAAGTGTATTTTAAATAGTAATTAATTAATAATAAATAGATAAAAGTGTAAAAAATATATTTTCAGTTTTAAAATAAGTTTTATAATATTTTAGATTTTTCTAAGTCATAATTTCATTTTCTAGCTTTATTTCATATTTTATTATATTTTAGGGTATTATTAAATAGTTAAAAATAGTTTTTAATTAATAATAATTAAATAAATAGTTATAAAAATAATTTTAATTTTCCAATAATTTTCTTTTATTTTAGGATTCCAAAATATCATTTTCATATTTGTAGGTCTTTTATTTCTTAAAACTCACGTTTTATTTTGTACGTTTACGTAGTTTATTAAACGTAAGTATTTACGTTTGTTTTATCGATTGTTGTGCTTTACAATTACGTATCCAAATACCATTCCAATCAATCGGTAGTGTAATTATCCACCAAAATCCTTCTTGATCACTATCCTTAGTGATTATTCGACATCTGAAAGTTTTGAAACACCATTAATCCTCAAGTGGGACTTAACGACACTGGAAACACTATACTCCTCTAGATCTTAATTGCATTGGTTTTAGACCTGTTTGAATTTTATTACGGTTGACCATTCACAAGTGGTTAGCTTGTGTGATAAACTTGACGGTTTTGTGTTTTCATTTTAAAAAAAAATAAAAAATAAAAACTAGCGACTTGGGTTTTGTATTTACATAACCTAGCGACTTGTGCAATTTTTTATAGCAACTTGTGCAGATTTAAAATAATAATAATAATAAGAATAATAATAATAATAATAATAATAAAAAGAAGAAGAACAAGACCACATCTAAAATCTATCCCAATAATCAATCTCTACAACCAACAATCATCCCCACCTTCGAAAACCACCATCTCATCATCACAGTTCAAAATCACCTCTCCTTGAATCTAATTCAAAACCAAGACTCAACCCTAATTAACAAGACACAAGATCTCGGTCATATTCAACTTTCTTCCAATCTTTATCGGTTTAAAGTTTGAACAAACACATCATAGATTGTTTTAGAAGATTACTTCTTTCACTATCCGAACATTAAAGAATAACAAAACCAAGCGGTTTCATCATTCCTTCCTTTCGGTTTTACAAAAAAAAATAATAAAAAAAAAATTGAGAATAAACATCAAAACCTACCCGTGCTCATATCTTTTACGTGTTTCGGATTGTTGAAAGAGAAATCAAAGGATGTTTTAGTGGTTATCGTTTTGAAAGCAGAAAAAGATTAAAGGTGAAACGATTTGATTTGGGTTTGATTTATTTGGTGGCTGCGTTTTTAGTTGGTTTGAGAGAGAGATCTCAGAAAAATTGTGTTGACTGCGTTTCTTTTGAGAGAGATCAGGTTTTTGTGAGTAAAATTAGGGTAAGTGAATGATTAGTAGTGTTTTATACCGAAAATTAGGGTAGAGTGTTAATTGGATTTGGGCGTTTCACATTTGTTGGACTTGGGCCGATTGAAAATAAATGGTTTTGGACTGTTAAAGTATAAGAGACGAATTTGTATTGGTAATTTGGAATTGGGCCGCATTAATCCGAGATTGATCATCATTTTGAGCTAAATTTGTAGTATTATAATTTTCGACGACGGTTTTGATTGAGCATCGTTAATCCGAGATTAATTATTCTTTTGGGTTGAGATTTCTCGGGTTCGTTGTAATATAACTACCGTGCTAGTTATTGGATAACTCGATTTGAAAACAAAAATCACTTCTTTATCGTCTACAAGATCCGTAAATTCATTTCACACAATCCTTCTTAATTAATCATTGTCTCACGGTTTTGTCTTGATTTTGTAAAATCCTGCGAAAGATTCTATTTCTCGGTTTAAATCATGAACTTGTAAAATCCGTGTATCCTCAACATCATGTCTTACTCTCTTGACCCGGTGATTTGGAGTACTTAAATTGTATGATGTTGTGGACAACAATGATAATGTATGCTACATGAGCGATTAATGATGATTGAAGTAATCAATGAGGATGTGAGATCTTCATGTTACGAGTACGGTGAGAAAATTGCACTGCTAAGGCCACGAGAATGCCATGCAATTGGAATGCGACATTGTGCCACTTTCAACTACTTCATCGGCACCTCAAACAAGCTGTTATCCTGACTATGGATCGAACATGCGGTGCTCTCTTTAAATCGGGATCTACCCACTTTGACAAAACCGTGCTCTTGAACTTAGAACAAGCGGGGCTTCAAATTACCAAAAGAAGGTATCAGCGATGATTCTAATCGCTCTTCAGTAATCTTCATCAATTTGACCATTTATCAAGGGGAATATTCCTCGGACTTTGATCAAGGCGTGGTGAATTTCTTTCAAAAACCATCTTGGAATGGAAATTCGAGAGTTCATTGATACATTTATCCGTCTTGTGGACAATGTGAAAGTACATTGAGGATGTTGTACAAAAGGATGAAAACTTGAATGAATGTCGAGATGCAACCGAGAGATAGTTGTGATGAGTCGGTTAATGTATCGGATAATAGGTCGGGTGTTGTTTGAATCACGAATATCGAGACAATAATGAATGATGTAGCCAATGCTCATTAACTCACTGTCACAAAAGAAGTGGATGTTGTGAACAATAAAATGAATGAATGTGGGGTGCAATCAAGTGATAGTATGGTTGATTCGGGTAATCGTCGGATCTTGTGTCGATTGACCTTTGAATCGCGGATCGGAAAAGACAATCTTGATACAAGCCTTGATTTCGTTGACTCGTGCTAAGCGAATGCATAAGCATATTTGGAAAAACAAATGAACACATGTCATTTCTTGAGGTACCCATAATTGAACAACAAAATGAACACATTAATGTTCTTAAACAAGCTGTTCACGATGCTAAACATGATTCTAACAAATGTTCTTTGGTAGGTGATGCGAAACTAGTGTTTTCAAAACTAACAATATGGTTGATAAGAAAAATCGATGAACTTTCAAGCAGTTTTCACAACTTGAAAACATTGCATTTCACTTGAAATCGCAATACAAAGTCAAAAGGAAAGTTTACAATCTCATAAACTATGCAAAAATCCGAATTTCACAGATTACGTGAATTTTGAAATGAACACTTTGAAGCTCGACGGGACAAAACTTGACAATCAACAATTTGAAGAAACATGTTTACGATATGCATGTGAAAAGTAATTTGGTTACAAGTAATTACGATATTAATGCTATTGATGATATTCAAATGAAATGATGAATTAGCGGTTTGTGTGGCCAAATTACTAAGGAAAATGAGTTTTGAGAAAGCATCATATAGAACTAAGTGACTCGTCAAAGAAGCTAGAACAAAGTCATTGGAACAAAAACCTCTTTGATAGAAAAATTGATGAACTGAAAGCTCGACTTGAGGATAAGAGTTTCACAATAGTTGCCTTAAAGAATGAGCTTAGGAAAAACGTAGGGAAAAGTGTGAACACTAAGTTTACAAAACCATCAACCTTGGGAAACAGGTTTCTCATCCCAATAGAAACCGGTGCATTGTTAGGCGACCTCTGCGTTTATATCAGAAAGACCAAAATTTTCAAAAACACGGTTTGCCTCCCAAGTTGATGAGATACAAGTTTTGTCAAAACCAGTCACTTCACCTGTGTTTCCTAAGAGTTATGTTTCTAGTTCCTCTAAACCTCAACATGTAGCTACTTTCACTCCCATAACCTCTAGGATTAGTTCAAAAACAGTGTCAAAACCATGCATTAAAACCCAGAATTCATATGACTTGAATGACTTGTGGAAGAACTATTACCTAGAAGAAGCTAGGAAGAAGGCACAAATTCGAAAAGATGGAATTTTAGGTGCAAGACCTGCGGTGATGAATTCTACAAGATTTCAAGACACTACTAATAGTTGTAAACCATTACATAGGAACATTCAAAATACTAGGGGTTGGCTTGCATCTAAGAGTAGTTATATAAAGAAGAATACTAAGTGGATACCGTCAGTAGAATGTTTAAGGATCTTTGGACTTGGGTGGATTCTCTGGGAAAAGGCATTTTCGATGACAAAATCAAGGTTGGCCGTGAAACCCCAAAGGGTTCGGATACTAATGTCACTAACCAATATATATGCAATCAAGCTTGTAATGTTAGTGCGGTAGTCCTTACTTAGTTGCGAGATACTTGATCTTTCAATACATTGGTTGGTTTAAAGTATGGATAACACAAGTTGATATCTCATGACTCACGGGGTTCAAGTAACTCAACCTTGATATTCAATCGGCAATGGCGTACATTCGCATAAGTTCGGGCCTCGTGCTTCATCATTATGGTGTCTGCGGTAACACGGGCCCGTTCTTCAAAGAAAAGAAAAGTGTACGCTCTTACGTAAGCAATCTTGACTAAAGAAATTCTCGTGAATGGCCATTCTCATCTACATTCTCCATCTTGAGCTTCATGCCTTTCTCCATATTCGTTTAGTCATCAAGTGGATCTACATTCATTGGAGTTCACTTTTATTCACTGTTCAAAATAAAATGGCAACCGGATGCAATTTTTGAGAAGTGGATCTACATATTGATGGATGTGTGTATAATGGTGATTACTCAAAGCCTAATCTCGATTATTCCTCAAGGCGTTGTTAATGACTATCATTGCGGTTGCACTCATGAATAGTGATCCGCTCTTTGGTATTCCTTTGCCAAATATTCACGGATCATTGTTTCATTGTTCTTTCCTAAATGTGCACTCTGTAAATCAACCACATGAACATTAAGGAAAATGACTTCATCATCCGCTTAAAAACATTATTGGTGAATCTTTCATATCGGTTTCTACATGTATACCTTAAGGAAGAATGCATTGATGTTGAGGAATCATTTGCTACTGGTTCATTGGTGGGTCGATGTACATCCGATTGTATGTTTATTCACGTGTTGGACATTTGACACAAGTTGATTACTTGAAGTTACTCATTTATCACTTATTTGAGGTTGAAGTTGACTTTCACAAAGGCGTGTTCTTATTTGATAACTTGCTCGGGCTTAAGAATTTGAGTTAAAGACTTGGGTTATCTAGTTACCGGATCGAGGTGGATGGTTGAAGACTTGGTTAACTATCACTATTAGGAGTTACTTTGTTTTACTCGATTCATCACACGCATATGGCGGTGTGGATAATCGCAAGAGGTGTTAATGTCTCATACTTTACTTGAGTTGTGAGTACTTAGAGATTTGCTTGAAGCATAAATTCTCGACACGTTCTTCAATATTAGTGCAAGCTTAAGATACAAATGTGGAATTCGACTTGGTTTCAAGTTTGGTATATCGGGTTTTCTTCTTGATGGTCACTTAAATTGTCTTCATATGGGTTGATAAGGATAGTCGGAGAGTTTACATGTGCATTGATTCTCACAAGATTTATTTGAGCTAATTTTATTCTTCTCTATTTCAAGTATATGAGTGTATTATGTTTCTTTGATTACGAGTATCAAAACCGGTGAGGGAAGAGACATTCATCTAAACACACAGCAGTACCGTCTTTGAACTAAATACTTCTTCTATATTGAAGCTATTAGGAGACAAATGTCCTAACCACGGAGAAACTCGATGTTTAACTCGTAACTTACGGTGTATTCCAACTATTTGGGGAAGGATATATTATTCCAACTATTTGGGGGAAGGATGTATTATTCCAACTATTTGGGGGAAGTGGTCTCTGGAGACTTTTGAAATGTGTTACTTCAGTGTTCAGTTAGAAGAAATATGAGAAGAATTTTTGGAGCGTGAGATGATATTGCTTATCGACATCTTCGATATGGTTATGACAAAGCGCTTCTGGTTATTGCTTCATTATGGGTTGATTGGTTATATGGAAGATAACTTGAATGCACTTGGTAAAATGAAGATGTTGATATATGGTTCCCCTGAATAGACAAGTGCTCAATCTCGAAGAGTAATGTGTACATCGGGGATGCACAACAAGTTCATGTGATCTCGAACTTAATCATTTATTCGGGTTTGATAACATAGCGATGATCCATGTTTCAACTTGTTACTTGATGTTTCGTCTTCTTTGGGGTGTTGAGCTTCATTCAATAGAGGCGCTTTGTCTTGACTCTACTTCTTAGGAAATGGTCTTTATTCTATGTTTGTCGGTTTGGAAGCTACAAAGATTCAAATTGAGAAGGCTCATGTTGGGGCGATTTTCTTAGAAGCCTCGAATGCTTTGGTGGTGAAAGATTAAGAGATGATGTCTTATCTTTTACAAAGTCTTTGAATGATTTCCTTATCTCGGTACTCGTATCATCATCTTCTTAAACTATTTCACTATCTTTTTATATAATTTTCAAAAGCAAAATACAAAATATAAAACCAACAAAAACAAAATAGAAAAATATAAAATCAACAAGAGCCCATAAAAATCGAGAAAATTGAAAAATACCAAAAATATGTTTTCTCAGACATGTCTTACAGTATCGATAACATCTGATCTTAGAAATGTCATTCAATAATGGCACGGGACTTTAGATGAAGTTGACGAGGAGGTGTAAATATTTCTTTCTAATCATGTCTCAAAATATGAAACTGCAGTTATTTGATTTGTAACCACAAACTATGACTTGCTATTATTTGAGATAACCCGTTTTTCAAAAAGGAAAGTCTTTGCGCTAAACCATGTTTCAAAATTCCGTGCACTTATCCTAAATACAATTTGAGGAAAGTATGTCGAAGGGCTTTGTTCTACTCAAATATTTTCCTTACATAATTCTTCAGAAAAATATTTGTTTTAACTTAATGGTGGTAAATGAGTTGCTTGTAAATCAATCGGTTTGAGTTATCGTTATAATTGAAAACTTCGATCAATGACTTGAGCTTTTAACCTTTTCGGAAAATAAGTCATTGATTGAGGGGAGAATGTTTTCAAATCTATATCATCTAACGAGGCTTTCTTAATTATCCTCGTGCTTAATTAAAAATAATATTTGCCTATGTCGAAGGACTAGGAATTTAGGATATGATTGTTAGGATTAGATGATTAGAGTTTGATTAACACATAAACCCATGCCTTATATGATCGATTGATATGTTGGATTGACTTATATTAGTCGATTCTTTGTTTGGGTGATGTCGACCACCATATATCATTTGTATGTCCACTAACGTATGCGGATAGATGGTTTAAAAGAATGTTCGATCCGGATCCCACAAAGCGGATGATTGGATGCGAAAGGAAGGGTAACTATATCTTGGGTTGACAAATGAAAAGCGGAGCTTAATTGGACTTCTATGTAGAATTGGCATGAAATGCAACGTAAGAGGTCTCCTTGCATCGGCGGATGGTTTTCTTCATCGACAAATGAAAGCGGAGCTTAATTGACCTCGATTGGCATTAAAATGCAGCGTAAGAAGTCTCATTGCATCGTGACGGTTTTTCTTCAAGCCTACAACAACAACAACATAAGCGACCTCTACACCACCTAACGTATCTTTGTGCAAGATATTTGTGATGATACCATTTTTTGAACAATTTTTAAATAATATTGTTTTTAAAAATGGAAAATATTGTTTTAAAAATTAATTGAACTTAATTTTGAAAATCACCGGACTTCATTTTATCAAAACTTAAGTCACTCTATCAACGACTACGGTCATCGATTGAGGGGGAGAGTGATTTATAATAACATATTTTCAAACGATATTTCTTCTTATCAAGTCTGTTTTGTACAACAAAAAGTGATGATCTAAAGATTTAATGTTATATCATGGTATGATTTTCTTCAAAGGTCAAAGGTCCTTCAAAATGACATTTTTTCTGTTCTTGTTTGATTGTGAAATTGTTTTATTTTACCTAAAAAGATCTCTTAAAACAATCATACCTGACACTAACAATCTTTAATGTCTTAAATTGGTCCTCATTAGTCAATTTCAAAATTAAATGTTGCGTCTTTCTCAAAATCTTTTAAATGATTTAAATCAATTGGGATCACAAATCTCAAAAGATTTGAAATTTTGATCGGGGAGAGATCGTGATTTAAATCTCAATCGGTTTTAAAAGGGTGGTTGTTTCAAAGCACTCCTTCCTTCATGTGCCAAGCGATTTCAAACACATGATGCACATGATTGAGGAGGAGCATTTAACCTAAAACCGGAAGAATTTAAACCGGGCATATTTTCTCCCATGTTTTCTAAACCTATTTAAATCACTTGGGATCCAAAATCTCAAAGTTTGATATTTTTGATCGGGGAGAAAATGTGATTTAAATATGAAATCGATTAAAAGTGATCGTTTTGACTCAAGTGCGGGTTGCTCTCCGTATGTGCTAAGCGTTTTCATTAATTGATCATATATTGAGGGAGCATTTAAAAGAAAATAAACTATCAAGGTACAAAGGTTTCAATGTTTTATCATAAGTACCTTGATTGAGTTTTAAAGGTTTTCTCTATGGCTTTTGTGATCGTGGATGTGCTTCAAAAGAACTCTTTCCTCTATGTGATAAAATGATTTCAAATATCCTATGCACATATTGAGGGAGAATTTACCAAAGAAAATCAAATGGCTTTTCTATGGAAATTGTGATCAAAATTTATTTCAAAAGAACTCTTGCCTCCATGTGAAACAATTTCAAAATCATATGCATGTTGAGGGGAGCATTTCTAAATGATCAAAACAATTAAGGTATAAAATATTTTGATTTTATATCACAAGTACCTTGATTGATTTTCCAAATGATTTTCAATTGGTTTCGAGAAGCAAAGAACAATACCAAAAGACCGACCAATTTACTTTATGCATGGTGTTATAAGGATGGTTAGGTTAGGTATTCCTTCCGCGATCCGCTTGAGGCGGAGGGATCTACCGAGGACAATCCACTAGATAGTGTAGAGTCCTTAGGTATGATGAAAAAGGAGAAAAATGATAAATGGGAAGAGTGCGGATGAGGCCGAGCTAATCTTGGAATAAACCCAACAAGGTTCTAGTAATGAAGTCTCGGTAAGCCTTGAAGGGTTGAAGAATGTAAAGAATTGAATGTAAAGGGTGAAAAGAAATAGCCATCCAATAATTCAACCTTAGAGGCGATGTAGGGTTGATACATATCTCTTGGTGGTTACTAAGGTAACCTTGGTATTGAAGACAAGGCGTCATGGACCCGATGACGCACTAAACTTCCCAAGCTACTCAAGTTCACTTAAAGGGCTTGTTTCATTCTCACGGGACAGGCATTATCTATCGACTTTCTCTTAGAGATTGTTGATATTGAAGAGGAGACCTCTCCACTAGTCTCGGCATAGGAACCAAATGTGCACAATTGAGTCTAGAGCCAAGAGATCATTCACAATATCTCATTAGGACACTAAATTGATGAAGACTTCTTTGTTTCACACAATGTGGAAAGTGAGAATATATCTTAAGAGTCCTACGCATTATCCTTGTGGTATTGCGGAACATCCAAGTGATATGTAAAAGTATTCACGATGAAGATGGAAATCCTTCAGAGCCAACATCAAGCGAGCTCTTGGTGGGTGACATGTGAGATCTTTTCAAAGATCAAGCTTGTGACAACTCGATAGAAATGATGGGGCGATTCACTCTTGAATCAACCTTGGTCCGGGAATGGAATTGGCGAATACTTTTGGAAAAACCGTTCGATGTGCAAACCTTCTTTTCTCTATGCGTCGAATGTGTATTCATGTTTTCAAACACAAAAGTATCTACGATTGAAAAATACTTTTAGAAAAACCGTTCGATGTGCGAATCTCTTCTTTCACTAGCACATCGAATGTGTACTCATTTTCAAATACAAAAGTATTTTGATTGAAAATTGATCTTTCTCATAAAACCTTCGTCGTATTACAAAACTCTTTCTTCAAGCAATACGCGATTGTTTTCAAATCAATTTTCATCAATCGGTGAATCTCGATTATTTGGTTCACTCACTCCGTGTTGTCTTCTTTGAGGCGTTCGGTTTGAGAGCATAGAAGCGGTGCGAAACCTGTCAAGAGATTCTTGAATTCTACACGATCGCGGGCGGTGCTTGTCGCGATCAGCGAGGCACCGTGGTAGTGTACCTCAATTCAGCGAAAGTGATCAAAGACACTTTCGTGTGTTTTATTAACTAGCTGTTGTTTGCGGTACATTTGGACAGTTCGGTGATCGAATTGAGGAGTCAATCAAAGCGCATGCTCACGCATCCGCATTAATTGAAGAAATCATGACTTGTGCATATCTACGAACTGGCTCGGATATTTTTATACTATGTTCTGTTGCTGCTGCGCAAATATCTTGAATCGGTAAAAGCTTCCATACTCGATGAAAAGATGTCATGATTCAAAAGTGTGAGCATGTTGGTCAAAGTCACAACTTCATGATGGCAACACAATAAAGGGTGATCCGATTTCACGTGGTGATGATCTCAAAAAAGCTCGAAGATCATCAAAGATGTGGATCAGTTAAAGGCCTCCACTTAAAGTACAAAGTAATCGGGCGATGAAGAGTCACTGCTAAAGCACAAAGATGCAGAAGTTGAAGAATTCAAGTCTACGAGCTCAAGACTGAAGATAGAATAGAATGCTAGGATTCAAAATGTAAATCATGGGGTGACCTCCCTTAGGGGGAGATTGTTAGGAATTAGAAATTCCTTAAGTGAAGAGTCGGTCACCCCAAATATTATCTAGCATAAGTTAGCTCGTAGACTTGTAGTTCATTATGCTATTTATTAGTTAGGTAGTTAGTTTAGAGCAACACCGTGAAGGACGGAAGGTCTTTACCCAATGTATGCACGATCCGCTGGCCGTGGGTGGCGTAATATGTAAAACTATAAATAGCCCTCTCCACATGTGGAGAGGGTTGGTCTTCATTTCTTTTAATCATACAACTTCTTTTCTCTCATCTCTTTCTCTAGAAAGTATCCCACCCATCTCTCTCTCTCTCTCTAAAATCTTCTTGTTTGATGCAATCCTCATACATGTTCTTTGATTAAAACAATAACCAATATCCTTCAATTTATGTTACGTGAGAATATGAACTAGATTGTAGCTCAGGGTAAAATATCCACGTGTCGTGAGAACGAGCATGGATGATTTTGCAGTTTTTTACGTTGAACATTTCATGGAATGACATAATTAAATGAAGTAATCTAATACTACTTTGATTTTAAGTATTTATGTATTCGTTGAATGACTTAAATATATGTAGTAAATATTAACTTTAAAATATTAATTGAAACCCGAGGTGGTGTTCATAATTACTTTAATTATACATGTTTATGATCTCTTTGTAAAGTCACAAACATGAAGTCTTTTAATACAAGACTTACAATATAAAGTAAGACGTTAACTTGCTATGTTTTAAGACATATGCATGAAAGTCAATGAGTTGATCAATGACTTATAACGTATAGTGGGATTATAATTGTAATGTTTTTTGACTTGGTCAAAAATACTTGTGTTATAATGCATGCAATTGACTTGGTAGTTCTATTGTACCATTAAGTTTAACTTTGTTGGTAAATAGGTAATTCAAATAGTAGATGGTTATCTTAAATATTGTTAGATTTTCTTACAATATTAATTCTAATGAAATACCATAGTCTTATGGTATGTTCAGTTAGAAAAATCAAAATGTATTGGCACTGTTTGATTCAAGATAACTATAGTTTCTTCCAAAAGTTATCAAGGTTAGTAGATTGAGTATAAATTGAATATACTCAATAAGACTCCAACCTAGAAGATTAATAAGACACCATTTGGAATGTGATGAATCACATTAAGTCTTATAATGAAGTTCTGAATTTCTTAAACTACTTGTAAAGTGGGTTGTAACAAACTAATGTCAGGAACTGTCAATGTGTTCTGTAATGTCCCAAAAGAGAACAATGTATTGTTGCTCTACTTGCTAAAATATTAAAAGGTAATCTTTAAATTGTTAAAGGCAAGTGGGAGTTTTGTTTAGATTTTGAAAGATTAAATTACAAAATACATAATCTTCTGAAATACACTAGCAAATATCATGATGAGGCTAAACATGTAAATGATAGACCTCAATATGATGGAATTGTCATTCATAGATCCGTAAGGATATCTCATATATTTAATATACTGAGAAATTATGAGTTAAGGAATCATGGTAAGCTGTTTAATCATAATGATGAATTTACCAAATGTTGAATTGTGGTAAATCAATCATACTATGAATGTTGAGATGATGTCCATAAAGATAATCAACTTTAGATACTTGGTTTATCTTAATAATTGAATATGATTTTCTTCAAAGGATGAAAACCCTAGTGGTTTAAATCTTTGTGTAGAAATTATATGGACAATATTGTACACATATTTAATGCATGTCTAGTGATAATAATATTAATCATAATTAAGTAATTAACTATGATTGAATATTCTTTCCTAGATACATTTAATAGAAGTATAAAGATTATAATTGTCATACTTAGTTTCATTGATATGAAATTTTGACAATGAATATTAAAACTTTTTGTTGTGAAATTACGTTTGCGAGGACGATAAGTAATACAAAAGAGTTTTATGAATTCAAATAATATTTGAATATGTACAAACTGCAAGAATCCATGAATGGATATATGCAAGCATTTAGGAGATGATTCTTATGTTTAATATTAAATCCATGTTTGATTTAATAATTAAAATAAGATTGCTCATAAGTATTCCTGAAAGCTTATATGTTGACAATGAATATTACTTAGTTTCATTGATATGAAATTTTGACAATGAATATTATTTTATTTTCTTAAATCTTATATGTTGTATGGGACTACATTCCACCTAAATTAAGTTTTAGTTGGGAATGAAACTTCGTTTATAAGATTTGGAAATAAGACATACAACCTTGGAATATATGTTTATTACTATAAACATGTCGGTAAATAAATGAGTCTAATAGAACATGATGGATATATAATGAGATCTTAAAGTCTAATTTAAAGATTCATCATGTACATCATATTATAAGATTGTTGTGTCATGCTTGATTAAAGATGATTTGACAACATTGAAAGTTGTTAGTGTAATAAATATTTTAAAAGGAATATGTTTGGATTTAGAATCGCATTCCACGATCTGGAGATGCTCCTAGATTCTATGGATGAAAATATGGCAATTGTTTCATAATTGTCATTGCCAACAAACTTGAGTTTTGGTAGGCACCAACATTACACTATAAGCTGTTCAAAGTTTACGGATGTTTAAAGAGCATATTATTGTACACAATGATCTTTGGAATAATTGAGATGACACTCGATTCTAGTCACGGTATCTTTGATGATGACCATGTTGACTAGTTATGCTCGACTAAGAGCATAGTTGCATTATACATTAATGAATAAAGAATACTTTAAACTTTAAAGTTTTGGAAGATGATTGTCATAAAAGGGTGGTTCGGTTATCAGCACCTTATGGAATGATCGACAATATCAAGATATGTGTAAACACATACAAGAAATTCACTTATTGAATTCTTGAAATAAGTATTCTCAAAATTCCTATAGATCAAAGTTAGTTGAAATTATGCCCTGTCAACAAGTATGATTATCATGACTTGAGGCAAAATTCATTAACTAAGAATTATCATGCATTGATCTATTTAGTATTTGGATAAAGGATATTGTAAACATTATTATTAAAATGAAATAAAGTATGTTTGTTATGTTTATTATTCATTTATTATGATGTTATCCTATATTTGCATGTTTAAATCCTTGAATAACTTAAGTTATTCTAAATAGTCCGTTGTCGATCAATAACATGGTAATGGTATTGAATTAAGACAAATCTGAGTATTAGTTAGAATATATTTGAAAGTATATTGATGCGTGGCATGACTAATTTTAGATGATATTCATGAATTGAGTATAGAACTTATCCGCTGGCGTGATGATACTTTATGGACCTTAGTCATTAAGCACATCATGAATATTTATCCTCGACTTGAGATACGGAGATATGTCATGGATGTAGTGCATTTTGTGAAGCAATCTAACGCTATCGTGGCTGGTAGTTATAAGGGTTATTTTCGGAAGTGTTGCGAAATTTATGAATTACGCAAGTAGTCAAATGGGATTTGTTTCCTTCAAATTTATTTTGAAGTATAATCTTATTAGGCCCTCGTAGGGTTGTCGAGATGTTTGCGTGACCATGCAGGGTCTTCTGGAATATGTTCGGAAGAATTGGTAATCTTGATCAATCATATAAAGCGAGAAGCAGAATAGTTAATTAAGAAATGAGTGAGATCCATATTCTTATTAACATGGTTTAGAAACAAAGGATGAATATGATGATGAATCATCAAAGTGGTTTTCTCCAAAAAGCGATACACGAGTTGTCTGGGAGGCATTGGCGTGTTGCTGAGCGCCAACCAATGTCATTCTGCGTTTGTAAACATATCAGTGAGGCTGTTAGAAATGTATATATTTATAAATACGTGAATGTTCGGATTCGAACTCGTGACCGGGATTCACACATTAGCGAATGAAATTAAAGTTAATAATTAATGTTAATGATTACGATTAATTATTACACATAAAGTCCGTCTAACGATCGTTAAGTATTTAACGAAATAACTAACGACCGTTAAGTGTAAAGAAGAGAATATATGGTGAATATCTTAAAATGGAAAAGATTCGGTTCCCTTTTCTCTCCTCTATGTGGCCGGCCAAGGGGTTTTCAAAGCCCAAACCTAACTTTTCCTACAAGCTATTTATTCACTATATATACAAAGGCTAGGGTTAAGGTTTTTGTATAACTTTGTGCGTTGAATTAACGCAGATCTTTTCGCTCTCTCTCTTACATTCGGCCAAACCCCCTCCTCCCATAGGGTGTTTTGGTTTTGTTTTCATTAAACAAAGGCTTGTGTAGATCTAGAATCGCTTTGATTTGCGGTTAATTAGTGTGTCTAAAGCGTGGTAGTAAGACACTATTCTTACACCAATTAGTTTTAGTTGTAAAGCAGTGAGACAACTCTTTAAACCACTTCATCTTCTTTGTCAGAGATCTAACAAATTGCGAGAGTGCGTTCTGCGTTTATTTTCGAGTTAGTTAATTATTGTTATGATTAAGTCTTGGTTGTGTCTTTCTGTGATGTACATATGGTTTATTTGTTATCATATATCTTAAAATCAACACTTTATGCATTAAATGTATTGTTTGCATTCATCCATTCAAGATTGTCTCATTTTATTTTGATTAGTTTGCGTTCATCCATTGAAACTTTTCAAACGTTCTTACATTAAACATCGATAGTTATATACGTTAGTGTACACTAAGCGAATTGACGTCGTGGATAGTTCTTCTTGAGGAAAATCAAGATGTCAACTTTACACTTACATGATTTTCAACATTCAACATTAAACAATCACCTTGACTTTCAACTTTTAACTTTCAATTTCCACTTTCATCAATGACTATTTTTCTATTTTATATAGTTAAGGTAAGTTTAATTAGTATTTATTAAATGTAATTTTTATGTAAAGAAAATGTTTTAGTGTATTAAAAAAAAATACATTTACTTACATACGAAAAGATGCCGAGTGAATTTTTATTAGCAAATCTCAAAAGATAAAATTGTGTCTTGTATCTTTTGTCATTTGTCTTCAACTCTTCATAGCATGCTTTTAATAAAACATCATTGTATCTGTTAGAAATTCTAAATCAGAATTTTTGCTCTTGAGTTTTGCTAAGTTAAGTTCAAAAAAAGTTTTGCTAAGTTGAAGAGCCTTAATGATAATTTTCTTTGATAAAATGTCTGACTATTCATGTCTAATAAATTTTCATACTTTTTATTACAAGCTAATTTCTGGAATCTATAGTTGTTTTTTTAACACAAGAAGCTAAAGTTGTTTGATAATGAATTTGATACTATAATTTTAATGAGATAGTGTTATTTTTTAGATTAACCCATGGGGTATCGTAACGATGATGCCCGCCAGATCCAACGTGGAAGCCAAAGTGGCGCCGCCACCCTCATGCCACCATACCCCAACCACCTCTCGCCACTTTTCAAGCCACTTAAGTGGCGGACGTTACTTTCTCTTTTCTACTTATTTATTCATTATTAAATGTGTGCGATCAGCTTTTAAATGGAGAAGATGATACATAAATTTACACCTCAACCTCAAAAAAACATCTGCTAAGAAACAGATTTATCTTTAAGATGATATTTACAAGTGTTTTGTAAACATTGTAATCAAGATTTTTTTTAAAGGGTTGTTAAGATTATTAATATAATAAGAAAGACCTACCTCAGTTGATCTTCCTTCTTGAGTTTTTTTTTTATGAACATGATCTTCATTCTTGTTAACACACAGGTTTACATGTACATGGTTCTTTAGTTTTCTGTCTCTACTTTGAAGTAGAACACCTTTTTAGTTGTTTTAGGTTCGGTTCCGAGGCTGAGATAAGTGTCCATGTGTTTCTACTTTCATAGTCTTGTCCATGTGTTGCAAAGTTAAAGATGTAAGACTTCTTTTTTTTTTAAAGTTTAATATTGTATTTTTATTTGAAATAATACAGTAACATTAAATTTGTTTAGAAAAATATAAAAGAAAATAAAATGAAAGAGGGTGGGGCTCAAATGGCATGTTATGAGTGGAGGGGCATTTTAATGTGTGAGTGTTAAAGTGAGGATGCTGAAGTGGCGCTAAATTGGCATTAAAAAGTTAAATTTGGCATGCCATGATACCCCATGATCTAATAATGATCCTCTCGAAAGAGTTTTGAGTCATCTAAACAAGGTGGGGACAAGGAGCACATGGCATCACTGGGTCTGGGGATCTCTTTCTCGATATGTGTCTCTGTACTCTTCATGTACCTTTCTATACAAACATCTCATCATTTCTTGTGCTTCTTTCTTTTTCTAAGCTTATTCTAAACCAATTTTCCAACTAATAATATCATGCTCCGTAGTATTTAATCTTACAAATTTTAAAATCCGTGCACTAACGAGGATTGAGAATATAGCATAACGATTAATACTAATATTTTAGTACCAAACTTTAGTAGATAATATAACGAGTAATAATGTTTTAATAACTTTATTTTGAAATTAAATATTAAGTCTAACAGGTTAAGTATACTCTCTTTTCTGCATATGACGATATGGTATCGTCACAATATATGTGAAATGAATTATTTAGTATTATTTACCTCTTAATAAAAATCTTCCTCCAAATATTAGACACAACTTTTAGGTCGATTTCTTTCATCCTCTTCATCCAAACACCTTTCTTTTTGAACGGCGAATTTTATATAAAAAAAGACTAGCAAGAAGCTAGAAGTTACAACGAAATAAGATTATGGTTTTTTAGCCAATCAATGAAACTAAAACTAATCTTACATCGAGAACGAATCCATAAAAAAGAACGTGGAGTCACTTCATCCAAAACATTCACCTTAGCATGATCCTCTTGACCGAAGATCTTTGTGTTGCGCCACTTCCAAACAAACCACCACACAATATAACAAATAACTTCAAATTGTTTGAGCTTTGAAGGAAGTCTGAGATTCGATATCCATATGCACCAGTCTTCAAACGAGTTGCTCTCCTGATAATCCATATCTCACCAACTCGTAATCTTACGCATAACATCACTAACGAACTTGCATGAGAAGAAAAGGCGCCTAGACGACTCAGCCGAACAATCAAACATCGAGAACGAATAAATGAAATAAGATTAGGGTTTTTTAGCCAATCAATGAAACTAAAACTATTCTTACATCGAGAACGAATCCATAAAAAAGAACGTGGAGTCACTTCATCCAAAAAATTCACCTTAGCATGATCCTCTTGACCGAAGATCTTTGTGTTGCGCCACTTCCAAACAAACCACCACAATATAACAAATAACTTCAAAATTTGTTTGAGCTTTGAAGGAAGTCGAGATTCGATATCCGTATGCAGGTCTTGAGCGAGTTGCTCTCCGATAATCCATATCCCATGACTCGTAATCTTCGCATAACATCACTAACGAACTTGCATGAGAAGAAAAGGCGCCTAGACGACTCGGTAGAACAATCGCGCATGGGACATAAAATGGGTCAATTTCCATACCCTACGAGATAAATTAAATCTAGTGGGTAAACAATCGTGCTTAACGCTTCCAAGCGTGAACATTGATCTTAATGGGAACCACATTTATCCATCTAGTCTTAGTATTAGGCGTTGGAAGAATGACATCATCGATAAGTTTCCTAGCGATGACACGGAGAATTCACGAACCAACTAAAGACCGGTTCACTATCTTGAGAATTATTGAGAATAATCCTACCTTTCCTTTAATAACTCAAATTGAGCTGCTCAACACCTCCTCTCCGAACTTACGTCTAAATGAATGATCGAACCTCCGTATGACGACTTTGAAGAAACCTCTATATTTTTCATCGTTTCAAGTGTACAACCGAGGAACTAACCTTTAAAAGCGACTTCCCTTTGCCAACATCCCAAGCGAGTATTTACCCATTACCAACCTTGGGGTAATAAAACTATACAAATCAATGCAATGCATCTTGGCCTCAATTTCTTTAATAATACTAAGCCGTATAGGCGGAAAGCTAGCTTGAAGCATTTACCAATTTTTAGTCTTCACCATACAAAGATTTAATCACTCTGCCCGTAAAAAGTCTTTTGAGAAATAAACCTCCACACCCACTTAAACATTAACGCTCTATTTAACGCGAAGAGACTAGACACCCCAAGACCGCGAATCTTTAGAAGCGAGACCTTGTTCCATCCAACCCAACTTTGTTTCTTAGAATTTAACTCCGCGCCATTAAAGCGTGAGCGAATGGCTTCCATATTATGGAGCACCTTTATAGGCACTTTAAAAATGGACATATGATATATTGGAATTGCACCTAAAACAGATTTGAGAAGAGTTAGATGGAAAGAGTTTTTAATTTCCATCTCGATAGCCGAGACTTCATTCCGTAAGTAACCTCATTCCAAGCCTGAATTCAAGACATGAAATCACCCACTCTTGATCCCAAGTAACTAAACGGCATCTTGAGCACCAAGCAACCAATCTGCGTAGCAGCCTAATTCACCTTAATATTATCCACATATATAAACATGAGCCGATCATTAGTTAGGGAGGGTTTATAGATCAGAAAATTCCCACAAATTGAATGAGAAGTGGGTCCATGTAAATATTCATATTAATCCGAAGACCCGACGCCTTATAAAAAACATCCAACACCTGTGTAATAGAATCAATATTACTTTGACTCCACTGGCCCATGAAAATAGCGTCGTCCGTGTAAAATAAATGTGAAATTTGTAAAGAAGGCGCCAACTTAATCCCGTTATATAATCATGCATCCACTACTCTTTGAAACGAAACATGTAAGCTCTCCATGACCAATATAAATAAGAAGGGTGAAAGAGGATCTCCCTGTTTGAGACCTTTGTAGAATTGAAACTCCTTCGTAGGACTTCCATTAATGAGGACCGAACCCCTAGAAAAATGAAGACAGCTTTTAATCCACATGCACCTTTTTCACCAAAGCCGAATCTCCTCAACATGTCTTCAACAAAATCCCATCTAACCGAATCATACGTCTTTTCGAAGTCAACCTTAAAAATCATACTTTGATTCTTTCTACTCTTACACCATTGAACGATTTCATTCAAAATAAACGGGCCATCCAGAATTTGTCTATCCGACACGAAAGCTGATTGAATTTCATTAACAAGATCGTCAAGAACCAACACCAGACGATTAGCCAACACTTTGGCAATAATTTTATATAAGCTTCCAATAAGACTAATTGAACGGAAATCTTTAACCATATTTTCATTTGGAATCTTAGGGATTAACGTAATACATTGCAAGATCCAAATATATAATAAATAAATACATAAAAATACAATCCATAATATGATCAGAAAGCTCATTTAACCCAAATGGTTATTAGAAAGGGAAAACTTTGCTAACCATGTATAGGAGTATCATCTCAAGCATATTTTAGTATTACTTTATGCTAAATATGTGATAAAAAAGTTTGTCAAAGTATGATGCGTCTCCCACCTCTCTACGCTTTGAAGCTCGATCCTATTTCAGATGTCTATCTTTGGTTTGTGATGAAAATTGTTTCATCGCCTTCACCGTATGTTACTGGTGAGACCAATAAGCACCAAAGGCTTTGCTCAAGGTGTTGTCAAAGTAAATGTTCGATATGGGTGAGTTGTGTCATAGCGGTCGTATAGGGCTTCAAAGGGAGCCTTTTTACCCACCCTTATATACGGACTGAAATATAAAGATAGGTATATAATGAAATTTTAAACTCTATAGTTAATTGGAAAGCCAACATGAACAACATTAATCGCAAAAGATAAAAACAAAAGAGCAGTAAAATCAAGTATCTTCTTGATGTCATTTTCTCCTACAGAAAGAACGAACGCCATTTTTTGAATTCAGCCCCCATCATCAAATCGATTTTTCCCATTCTTTTCATTCCAGCATTACTGTCTGGACAACCTAAACACAAAGCCAAAAAAATATTAATAATTAATTTGCATAAAACCGTAAGACCTCACATTTATTACAAAGTATTAGTGCAAAAAAATAAAATCTACACCAACATCATGATTACCTTATACAAAAGCTTTGTCACCGGTGATGTACAAAATTCCCAAATGAAAAACGATGTGCAAAACGGTATGTCTAAAACACATACCTTTTCATTGTCAAAATAGACCCAAAATAACCAAGAAAGGCGTTTATTGCTAATATTTGTGGTTTCTTGAGTTTATGCATGTCTTGATGCGGATATTTAAAACACACAAAAGAAAAAAGCAAGAAAGCAGAGCACGAGAGAGAAGTGTCTGGCCGTCTGGGGATGTTATTTGAGATTTTGGAGCTTATAAGATCAAACTACGAGTTCGGGACATGGTTTGGGAGATTTCACCAAAACCCGTCATTATATCACATTTTCACCAATTCACCTTCAAGTTATCCGAATTGTCACTTTTAACCCTAAACTTTCCACATTTACCTTTATACCCTTATATACCTCACTTAATCATTTACCCGATTCACCCTTCACTTTCACAAAATGTTGACTTTGGTCCTTGGAATTTTACAAATTTCATGAATGGTCCTTGGTTTTTATAACTAGTCCAATGTTACTCTTTCTCAAATCCAATGTCCAAACCATTTAACATATCCTGGCCCAAATTTCATATATCCGGCCCAAACACAAACCCCTTTTACCCGTCCAACATATTAAACCAACACCACACACCCGGTTAATAATCTTACCCGAATAACACCCTTTAACCCGACCACAAACCCAAGTCAAAGCAAACTATACCCGGGTCAAAGCATTCATAATACAATAAACAAATATACCAAACGCGCCCTTTTACTGTTTGTCTTCCCAAACCCAAACACACCGTACACCACCCATTAACCAATCCCAAACACTGAACTTGGTACTAAGCATCTTAGTGATCTTTCTAGAAGCTCTGACACATGGCAGAGGTGTGTCAACAATAGAATGCCAACGTGGCCTAATGGAGCTCTCCATTGGCTTAAACACCTCACCACATGATCCAACGATTGAGATTTGATGAGATGATGCAATGATGAATGAATGGCCAAGATGAAAAGATCCAGAAGCATCTCAAAGGCATCCCAAGCTCAGCTATATATACCCATCTCATTCACAAGATCACACTGTCCAGTTTTATGTATTAGAAAACTTTGGCCAATTTAATTCCTGTTTTTTTCTTTATGTTTTCAGTAGTTAACTATCTTGTAATCTCGGATTTAAATTGAAGCTTAAATTCCTTTTATGTAGCTTTCACTTTTAATTGATGAATCATATTTGGTAGTCTTAAGTTCATCTGTTTTATAGCTCTAATTTCCTGCTCAGTTAAGCTCACATAAGCTTGTTTCAGCTTATGTGAGCTTGTTATTGTTTAAATTGTTCTTAATCTCAGTTTTGCAAAAAGTCAACAATAGTCAAAGTTCTTAGTCAAATCAGTTAATGATCAATTTCTGATTTAGAGTTGTTTTTAGGATTGAGTTTAATGTTTAATAGTGAATTTCAATTCAGTTTCTGGTATAATTCATCAATTTTTAAGTTCAAAGTGCATTTTGGCTGTTTAAAAGGGTGTTTGGTTTAGTAGTTTGTCAATGAGATCAAGTGTTTTCAAAGGTAGAAGCTGCTTCAATTAGTCTTCATTATGCTTATTTAACTTTTGAGTAACTTGGACACTGGTCATTTAGTCATTTTTTTCCTCTCTGCATCACTTCTGTTCTGTCCCAAAGCAATTTGTTCCTTAGCTTATTTTCATGTCCTGTAGCAGTTTCAAGGTCAGTGAATGTTGCTTTTGCATGTTCTTAAGTAATCCTAGTCTATTTGTTGGTAGCTAACTTGCCTTATAGAATTGCTTGATTGCCTCTTGATTTGCTGATTTCCTTGTTCTACTCATTTCAATGTTAGTCTGCTTCTGCTGAGAAATTTTCATATCTGTTTCTGTTTTATCAGCTGGTAGACAAGCTGATTTGAGGTTTATCTTTTCAATTTTATTGCTGAATATTAGCCTCTTAGGGTAGCTTTAGAACTAGATATAAGTCCTTTGCCTTTAGATAGAATCATAGTGCTTATTTGTGTGCTTTTTGGCCTGCATTTCCTGATTTTGGTTCACTGATTTGCTGATCTGCATCAGCAGACCTTGATGTATTAGCCACTATTTGTTTTGATCATAACTTCTTCTATACTTGTCCATTTGATCTGAAATTTTGGTTATATAGTCTCTGGTTGGTGGTGTGTAGAACCCTACTTTTGTTTTTCATATTAGCTTATTGATTAAGCAGTTAAGAGTGCTTACACAGTGGGGTCAATTCATGTTTTGGCTTAAGTGGTCAGTTAGCTAATCTTAGGTATAGTGATTTTTAGCTGTTAGGAGTAGATGTAATTGGTTAAGTTAGAGTAGTTTTAGAATGCTTTAGCTTATATAGTCAGTTTGTACACTCTTGAGCTTATTTGCTTATTAATAAGTGCTTATTTAGGACTAGTTTACACTGCAGCTCTTTATTCTTCCATATAAGCCCTGGTTTTTCCATTTTTCATAGCTTTAGAACATCATTTTAGAATTTCCTGAAGTTTTCATAATTTTTAGACACTGTTCACTATTTTCTTTATTAAAATTAGTTTTAATCATTTTAATTAGCTTTAATTGCATTTAATTGAGAAAAGTTCCAAAAATAATTTTCCAATTTTAATAGTTTAAAAAATATAAAAAGCATAAAAGATTTTCCATATTTTTCTCTTTGATTTTATAATTTTAGAATTTAAATTAGATTTAAATAGATTAAATTAGTTTTAATTTTTAATAAATCAAGAAAATTCCTAAAAAATATTTTTAATTCATAATTAGTTTTCTTATATCATTTTTAGAGTAAAAGTAGTTTTGGATTATTTTTAGGAGTTAGATTAGACGTATTTGCTTTTTAATCGCGTTTCGTTATATTTCCGTTTTTGCGTTTTAGCGTAGAATTGCGTAAGTTTGCCTTAGTTCTTAGGATTTCCCGTAGATTTTATGTTCCATTTGCTTTCCTTATCCCGTAGTTTAGATAATATCATCTTATGCCCTTTTCTCATTCAATCCGATTATTGAGGCGTGAGTTGTTTACTCCATTCAACCTTGGGAGAACGACTCGATGGAAATACATTCCTTTGTATTTCTTACTAAAATATCTGTCTTAAAATGATCTTATCAAAATGGCGCCGCTGCGGGGAGGGCTTGTAGCGAGTTTTCGTATTAAAGTCTCGATCGTGTGCATTTGAATCGTTGATATTTGTACATATCCTTTTATAAAACCAAAAAGATTTTCCTTTTCAAAATTTGTTTTAAAACCCAAAATATTCTTCGTGTATCCTCTTAACCCGATAATTCTTTTCTTATCCTCATGGATACGATCGATTATCGTCGTTGTTTTTTCATTCTATGGAGGAGAAACAATATTGTTGTCTTAATCCGTAATGTGTATGTGGTCGATGTGGAGATCTTCTCAATCTTGATTAGTGCGACTTAGCCTTTAAAATCTCTTGATGAACCTCGATTCCTCTCCTCTCCGGTGAGGAGATGGAATATGTTTATGAGCAGGGGTGACTTGGTTCAAGAACCCGAGCCTATCACGAAATCACTAATTCTTATCCGGATAACTCTTGATTTATCACCGTAGTGTATATGGTGCGGCGACCCGAATATGGTGGAAATTGTCCGCTTGTAGTGATGGAAAATCGGGAACCCATCGCAATGAATATGAGCCAACCAATTTTCCTAACCAACCTCATACTATGAGGCGGATTCATACTCTTGTAGTCTTGTGGTGGTCCTCACCAAGGTTTTCAATGTCAAGTTCAATATAACAACTCGACCTTTGGTTATGAACCTTATCCATATACTTCACTAAACCCGTCACAACAATCATATTGTTGTGAGTATTGTGGAGGTCCACACGTTAATTCCGATTGTCGGATCGAGAATCCGATTGATTACGAACAAGTTCCTTGTAACAATTATGACTATCCTTATAACCCGCCTCCACGATACCAAGAAATTCAACCACAACCTTGGATAATGTCTAATCCAAAGATTTTTGGAAATAATGATTGATCTTAATAATCTTGATAAACTTTCCTCGAAAGAAGATCCTCCTAGAAAACTTATGGTGAATTACTCGTCAGAAGAGCCCTTGAAAAATTAGTTCTGGCAAGACCTTCGATTCGCGATTGCATTGATTCGATGATGAGATTATACTCCTCCTATGAAAGTTTGTGCAATCCCACTCCGTTTACGAGCCTTTCATTTCCGACCGCTTCCCTTCACTCACGCGGTTGAGAGAAGTGGCGTTCTTTGGAAGAGGTCGATGATTATATTGTTTCAAACATTGTTGAACCCGTTGACTCTCTCATAATGGGGATGAGCATCTTAGTACTATTCCGGAAGCGGAAGAGACTAATCTTGAGATCCTTATCCCAATCGAGAGTCGGGTTGTTGACATTGTGATGAGCCTTCGATATATCGAATGATAATGATAAGATGTTCTCCAATTCGAGGATATGGCGGTGATTGTGATTCGCTTTTATGTGATTCTCTTGACATCTCCGAGGTTACTTCCGGATTTTCTCAAATCCACTCTTTGAATTCAAGGACGATTACACCTTTTGTAAAGTTAATCCTCTTTTGACAAAGATTTTGAGTCCGATTCGAGACCACAGCGGAAGTGGTGGATATTGCTAGCTCTCGAGCACACCACTTGTCCCATCTCTCGTGTTCGACCTTTCTCTTCCGTCGTGTGATGTTGAAGAAAGTATTGAATCGACACTGAGATTATTATGGAGATTGATTTTGAAATGGTTGAAGACGATATTCTTGATAAACCGCCACGTGATTCTGATATAGAAGAAATCGACTTACCTATTGATGACCCAATACCACCGGGTATTGAGGATGTGGTTATGAATGATCCCGAGGGGGATATGGTTGTTCTTGATGGTTATCTTGACTCTCCTTCTTCTGATGAGTCCACCATCATGTATCCCGTTGAGCCCACATGTGAAGACAAGATCTTTAAACCCGGGATATTCATTGATGAGTTCTTTGTTAAAACCGTTATTCGTGATAAGGATCCTCACTTGGATGCCTTCATTGTTAAGCTTTCACCTCCTTTCCATGAGCTCCCATCTCTCTTGGAGCATTCTCATTTTGATCCGTCGTTCATTCGTCCACCCGCTAAACCACCGGATGATGGATCATTCTTTCATGTTACACCATTTGTGCTTGAGCCCGACATATTCTTCACCACCCAACCCACCCAATCTCATTCTTTCGGAATGAGGACACCGCTGACCACGGTATCTCTACCACTTTCTTCCCAAGGACAAATGAATTCGGGGCGAGTCGGGGCTAGCGACTCGGTAATCAAAAACGATGGCGCTTCGTGGGAGGCACCCCATGCTTATCCATCTATCTTCTTTCTTTTTCTAATAAGTGGCGTGAAGGGTCCTTTCTCGATTTCTCGTGTTTGGTTGTTTGTGATGTGTTTAGGATGTTCCGATATGAAGACTCTCGTGCTCGAAGTTTGTCATTTTCTCCACTCGAGTCTCATGATCGATCTTGATGGAAATCCGATATCTAATCTTATCGACTAACGTTTATCTTTGAGCATACTTAATAAGCGGCTTTTAGATTTTCGTGATACCTTGCTTTAAACATTGAGGACAATGTTTCGTTCTAGTCTGGGGTAGGGTAATCTTCGATTTGATTTGACCGCACTTGCTTATTTCGTTGTGTTCTCTCGTAACCCGCTTTTCCTTAGAAAATGAAAAAATTGTGCAAAATTGTGAAAATTTAAAATTTTGTAAGCTTTTGTTAAGTCTTTTTGATTGAAAAGTTTTGCTAGTCTCTTAGATTAGAAGCTATAAAATGTAATTCTAGCTCAAAAGGCCAAGATTTTGCAAGTTTCCTGATTGACTTTAAATATGCATGACTTGATTTCATGAGACGAAACATTTGCTAAGTTAATATATGTTTTGACATCTTGATTGACTTTCCATTGGTGAGAGTAGGAATAGAATTACGACTTGACCAGGGCGTGTTGAGCTCTAGCTTGTTCCATAACCATAGATAATCTAAAATTATCGGCTAAGCATCTGCGGATCTCATTATTTGGGATTTTAAATTTGCAGAGATCGAGAAATGATAGAGTTACTTATGAGTTTAGATGCTAAACGTGGAGTAGTTGGTTCTCTTTAAAGCCCATCGAAGGTACTTATGGCTTTTTGTTCCCACAAAATTGTTTCACCCCATATCTGTTTAAATAATTAGAGATGTCAAGTTTTTGGCGATGGTTAGTTCTTTATCTTCTTAAAAGAATTCTTGTTTTGAAAATTGGGTACACATCAAGGATCCGTAATAAATAAATAAGTGCTGAGTATCAAGTGATAAGTAATAAGTAAAGTTGTGAGCTGCGGTGTCGAGATCGGATCCTTGGATCTTTAGCCGGGATTGTATGAGGTCTTAGCCTAACCAAAGGGATTCTCATCTCATGAAGCCTATAGTCTTGGAATTACCCGTGAAGCTCCGTGGTTCATGTACTTCATACAAATAAAAGTATAAGTGCAAAGTAAAAAAAAAAAAAAAAAAAAAAAAAAAAAGTTGAAAAGTTGAAAAGTGAAAAAGTTAAAGAATAAGAATTCCTTGATGTGGACCTCATTTTACGACAATGGTTCTTGAGAGAAGCGGATAACTAATTATCGACTTAGCTTTGTATCTTTATCGGAATAACTCTTATCGAAGCGAGAATTTGAAGAAATTCATTCCTCACCAAAATAAAAATTCTAGAGGAAATAGGAAAATGGGAGCGAAAAGTAAGTACACAAGTAACTTCCATGGGTAGTGTTAGCATCTAGAGTCATTTGTAACAATGATTTCGGTTTACGCTTAGTTTGGGAGCTTGTGAAAAATCGGGACGATGTATTCTATCCGTATGGTCACTTCAGCGTGTTGTGTTTTCTACTCCGTGATCCTAACGTGTCGTTTGAAAAATGTTGGAGTTATTGATCGACATGAAAGTTCATCAAACCGTCATTCATAATCGGATGTGCTTAATCGTAATATCTACATGTGTATTAAAAGGTAAACGGGGCGTTTTTAGAATTAAGGCTTTCTTTATCTCTTTTGAGGAATCTTTGCTACTTCTTCATAGGTTTAGTAGAAAGAGATTGAGATCCTTGGTTTTAGAAGCGTGAGTTGATTGCATTGCGTGAGACACCAAGAATAGTCTCGTCTGGGTATTTTGGTATGTCTAAAACACATACCTTTTCATTGTCAAAATAGACCCAAAATAACCAAGAAAGGCCGTTTATTGCTAATATTTGTGGTTTCTTGAGTTTATGCATGTGCAGTGCGGATATTTAAAACACAAAAAAGAAGAAAACCAAGAAAACCGAAACGAGAGAGAAGTGTGCAAAAGCCGTCTGGGGATGTTATTTGAGATTTTGGAGCTTATAAGATCAAACTACAGAGTTCGGGACATGGTTTGGGAGATTTCACCAAAACCCGTCATTATATCACATTTTCACCAATTCACCTTCAAGTTATCCGAATTGTCACTTTTAACCCTAAACTTTCCACATTTACCCTTTATACCCTTATATACCTCACTTAATCATTTACCCGATTCACCCTTCACTTTCACAAAATGTTGACTTTGGTCCTTGAATTTTACAAATTTCATGAATGGTCCTTGGTTTTATAACTAGTCCAATGTTACTCTTTCTCAAATCCAATGTCCAAACCATTTAACATATCCTGGCCCAAATTTCATATATCCGGCCCAAACACAAACCCTTTACCCGTCCAACATATTAAACCAACACCACACACCCGGTTAATAATCTTACCTGAATAACACCCTTTAACCCGACCACAAACCCAAGTCAAAGCAAACTATACCCGGGTCAAAGCATTCATAATACAATAAACAAATATACCAAACGCGCCTTTTACTGTTTGTCTTCCCAAACCCAAACACACCCGTACACCACCCCATTAACCAATCCCAAACACTGAACTTGGTACTAAGCATCTTAGTGATCTTTCTAGAAGCTCTGACACACATGGCAGAGGTGTGTCAACAATAGAATGCCAACGTGGCCTAATGGAGCTCTCCCATTGGCTTAAACACCTCACCACATGATCCAACGATTGAGATTTGATGAGATGATGCAATGATGAATGAATGGCCAAGATGAAAAGATCCAGAAGCATCTCAAAGGCATCCCAAGCTCAGCTATATATACCCATCTCATTCACAAGATCACACTGTCCAGTTTTTATGTATTAGAAAACTTTGGCCAATTTAATTCCTGTTTTTTTCTTTATGTTTTCAGTAGTTAACTATCTTGTAATCTCGGATTTAAATTGAAGCTTAAATTCCTTTTATGTAGCTTTCACTTTTAATTGATGAATCATATTTGGTAGTCTTAAGTTCATCTGTTTTATAGCTCTAATTTCCTGCTCAGTTAAGCTCACATAAGCTTGTTTCAGCTTATGTGAGCTTGTTATTGTTTAAATTGTTCTTAATCTCAGTTTTGCAAAAAGTCAACAATAGTCAAAGTTCTTAGTCAAATCAGTTAATGATCAATTTCTGATTTAGAGTTGTTTTTAGGATTGAGTTTAATGTTTAATAGTGAATTTCAATTCAGTTTCTGGTATAATTCATCAATTTTTAAGTTCAAAGTGCATTTTGGCTGTTTAAAAGGGTGTTTGGTTTAGTAGTTTGTCAATGAGATCAAGTGTTTTTCAAAGGTAGAAGCTGCTTCAATTAGTCTTCATTATGCTTATTTAACTTTTGAGTAACTTGGACACTGGTCATTTAGTCATTTTTTTCCTCTCTGCATCACTTCTGTTCTGTCCCAAAGCAATTTGTTCCTTAGCTTATTTTCATGTCCTGTAGCAGTTTCAAGGTCAGTGAATGTTGCTTTTGCATGTTCTTAAGTAATCCTAGTCTATTTGTTGGTAGCTAACTTGCCTTATAGAATTGCTTGATTGCCTCTTGATTTGCTGATTTCCTTGTTCTACTCATTTCAATGTTAGTCTGCTTCTGCTGAGAAATTTTCATATCTGTTTCTGTTTTATCAGCTGGTAGACAAGCTGATTTGAGGTTTATCTTTTCAATTTTATTGCTGAATATTAGCCTCTTAGGGTAGCTTTAGAACTAGATATAAGTCCTTTGCCTTTAGATAGAATCATAGTGCTTATTTGTGTGCTTTTTGGCCTGCATTTCCTGATTTTGGTTCACTGATTTGCTGATCTGCATCAGCAGACCTTGATGTATTAGCCACTATTTGTTTTGATCATAACTTCTTCTATACTTGTCCATTTGATCTGAAATTTTGGTTATATAGTCTCTGGTTGGTGGTGTGTAGAACCCTACTTTTGTTTTCATATTAGCTTATTGATTAAGCAGTTAAGAGTGCTTACACAGTGGGGTCAATTCATGTTTTGGCTTAAGTGGTCAGTTAGCTAATCTTAGGTATAGTGATTTTAGCTGTTAGGAGTAGATGTAATTGGTTAAGTTAGAGTAGTTTTAGAATGCTTTAGCTTATATAGTCAGTTTGTACACTCTTGAGCTTATTTGCTTATTAATAAGTGCTTATTTAGGACTAGTTTACACTGCAGCTCTTTATTCTTCCATATAAGCCCTGGTTTTCCATTTTCATAGCTTTAGAACATCATTTTAGAATTTCCTGAAGTTTTCATAATTTTTAGACACTGTTCACTATTTTCTTTATTAAAATTAGTTTTAATCATTTTAATTAGCTTTAATTGCATTTAATTGAGAAAAGTTCCAAAAATAATTTTCCAATTTTAATAGTTTAAAAAATATAAAAAGCATAAAAAGATTTTTCCATATTTTCTCTTTGATTTTATAATTTTAGAATTTAAATTAGATTTAAATAGATTAAATTAGTTTTTAATTTTTAATAAATCAAGAAAATTCCTAAAAAATATTTTTAATTCATAATTAGTTTTCTTATATCATTTTTAGAGTAAAAGTAGTTTTGGATTATTTTTAGGAGTTAGATTAGACGTATTTGCTTTTTAATCGCGTTTCGTTATATTTCCGTTTTTGCGTTTTAGCGTAGAATTGCGTAAGTTTGCCTTAGTTCTTAGGATTTCCCGTAGATTTTATGTTCCATTTGCTTTCCTTATCCCGTAGTTTAGATAATATCATCTTATGCCCCTTTTCTCATTCGAATCCCGATTATTGAGACGTGAGTTGTTTACTCCATTCATCTCTCGTTGGGAGAACGACCCGGGAAATACATTCCTTTGTATTTCTTCGGAAAATATCTGTACGAAAATGATCTTATCAAAAACCTACCGACAAAACATCGGATATCAGCACCCTTATAGTTTATTTAGATTAGTATACAGTCCTTTAATACACATTTCACAACCCGAAACACCATGTCGGTATTTCCAACTATTATCGCAAACACAAACAACACGGAAACAAATAATCAGCTTTTGTTTTTAATCAACAACAAAACTCACGCAACCATAAAAAAAAATGCTCTACCATAAATCTTGATTTTTGGTTACTTAACTTTGGTCTTGACTCTTGACATAACCGCAATATTATATTTGAAAACGCACAACGGAACGTTATAACCATATATTTGTGCAAAAAATACAGAAATTACGCAAACACTTTCAGCAGCATACATTATTACTCTATTATACATTTTCCGCCGTTTTAAGGGTCTCCAAATGACACCTTTTTGGTATAAACAAAAAGAAATAATAATGACAGCGAAGGCAAAAACTTTGCCACAACAATTTTGACACCATGCCTAACATGATCAGCTTTGTAACTTATTCAAAATTTTAAAACAAATCAACCAAACCACGGGACCTATAAATAGAATCTCATAACAACCCTATTTTGACATATTTTATCATGCTATTACTAACTACTCATGAATTACACGAAAACGTAAAACCATAAATCAATAGCAAAAGAGATAACCAACCTTATTTCGACGTTCGAGTTCGCCTCCAACTTTCATAAAACACCTTAAGCTATTCTACACCTTCACACAACTACTTAAAAAAGGCATAAAGTTACTACATTACTTTCAGCAACATAAAATTAACACCTAACCAAAATGATCAAAACTAAACACTTCTCGGTTAGAGTTTCTAAACCTACAATTTCAAGTAAAGATCAAGCAAAATAATCAAAACTAAAATATATCTAAAACTAAACACACCTCAGTTATGGTTTATAATCCTTCAATTTCAATAAACACCAGTCGATTAAGATTCATAAACTTACAATTTCAAGTAAAGATCAGTCACCCACATGTTATAGAAGTTTATACCCATCATCTTCATCATGTTTCAATCTCGAAATAAGTTTATTTGATTTTCTTGAATCAGAGATTACCACCACCCATCGCTATCATATCGTATAGTTTTTTTGCATGTGTGAATTTGGTGACAATTTCTTTGGAAATTTGGTGAGAAGCTGTGAATGAATGTCAATGTGATGAAAGAGAAACATGTATATTGAAGGGTGGAAAAATCACCTGGATGAGAGATACGTATTGTGGGAGGAAGGAGACTAAACATCGTTGTTTTTTGGCCAAACGACATTTAAACATTAAATGACGTCGTTTGCTAGCCTTCTAAGAATAAAAAAATCCAAACGGAGTCGTTTTGGAGGCTTATGAAATGGCGTCGTTTTCCACGGTAAATGTATTATAGGGTAATATTAATATCATTTAATATATTGTATATATTTTGTTGCATGAATGGTTTGACTTTGTTTAAGTGGCATGATGTTTAGGCTGATATTGTTTAAATTTAACTATTGACATCATGTTATATATATTATGCGTGTTTAGTAGCACGTAATGACCCTTGAAAAAATATGCGTCGTTACTATATGTACAATCTCGTGTAATTATTTTCCTCTCACTATACCCCGTAGGGTCATGCCTTCATTTTGATATTTATATTTATGTCAATGATAATTTTAGCCGTATTTAGTTTTTAAACTCGTATACGTGTGGAGTAAATTTATAAAGATGAATAACATGAGTTGTTATTTAATGCAGTTAACAAAAATACTTTTCCAAATATCGTTAATTAATCAAATAAAGAGGAATATCATGAGTTGTTCGTATATGTATATTCTCTTGTATTTATTTATAGAGTAAATTGCAAAAATAGTTCATGTCGTTTGCCAAGATTGCAGAAATCCTCCTTGGTATTCCATAAGTGCAGGCGGCCTCCCTGTGGTGAAACTTTTGGAACGTTTTGGTCCCTGGTTTTAACCGATATTAAGTAAATTCTGTTAACAGTTACACTTTATCCCTTTTGGCTAACGACCATTGCATCATCCATCCTTTAACTAATGACCGTTTGTAATTAAAAAAAATCGGTTTATTTAAAGTTTGTTTTATTTTTTATATACATTTTTATTAAAAAGTATACATTTTTATATAATTTTTTATATGTTTCTATTTAATGTTTTATACATCTTAATACATGTTCTTATATACGTTGTTGTATACATTCTACATACTTTTTATACGTTATCATATACTTATTATAAAACATATACGTTATTATCTACCTTTTTATATACGTTTTATATACATTTTTATATACGTTCTTATATACTTTTAATATATTTTTATAAAAAAAATTGTATACGTTTTTATATATATGTTTTTACATACGTTTTTATACGCGTTCTTATATACATTTTTGTATATATTCTTATACAATTTTTTACTTCTTATATACGTTCTTATATACTTTTTATACGTTTTATATACGTTTATAATACATTTTTATATACGTTTTTGTATAAGTTTTTATATAAGTTTTTATATACATTTTTATATACTTTTTATATACGGTTTTTACGCTTTTATATACGTTTTTATATACAATTCATAAAAATATATACGTTTTTTAATCGACGTTCTTATATAAGAATGTCTATAAAAACGTATATAAAATAGAAATCGAGAAAAACGTATATAAGAACATCTGTAAAAAACCTTATATAAAAACGTATATAAAAGCGTATAAAAAGATATATAAAAAGTATATAAAAATATGTATAAAAACTTATACATAAACATATATCAAAACCTATTAAAAAAACGTATATAAAAATGTATGACACGTATATAAAAACATATATAAAAAGTATATAAGAATGTATACAAAATTTATATAAGAACATGTATAAAAGCATATATACAAACATATATATAAAATGTATATAAAAGCGTATATAAGAATGTATATAAAGCGATAAAACTTATATTAAAAACGTATACATTTTAAAAAGAATGCATATAAAAAAAAACTTTAAATAAACCAAAAATTTTAAATTATAAATGGTCGTTAGTTTAAAGGATGGATCTTCAGAATTCGTTATCCAAAAAGAGCTAATGTAGAATCATAATCTAATCCACTTAACACCGGTTAAAACCAGGGGCCAAAACGATCCAAAAGTTTCGCCACAGGGAGGTCGCCTGCACTTATAAAAGACCAAGGAGGATTTCTGTAATCTTGGTAAACCACAGGGACAATTTCTGCAATTTACTCTTATTCATATATCACAGTAACTCGTGCTTTTAATTTGATATTAATAATTTCGTGCATGTATATTACTCGTGCTTTCAAGTTTCTAGTAGATGTTAAGACCTCTTTAAATTTCGATTTTCTTCGGATGGCCAAGATGCTTAATTTTTATTCTGCCCCGTAAGAGAATAAATAGTATAATGGTTAAACATTAATGATAACTACATCTTAGTCTAGTGGTTAAGGACATTCTTTACTTTCGGTGAGATCTAATGTTCGATTTTTGTGCTACTCCAAATTTTGTTATCTAAATTTATGTTTTCGCTTTCTCTATTTCTATTTATATCGATTAGAAAAAGTAAGTATGTCCTAAATATTGTCCATATAATTACAGCTAGTTTAGGCTCTACCTAAACAAGTTCACTTTCATTCAAAGTAAAATCGTTGTCATTACATCAACAAAGATCGAGTTAGTGACTTGACCCGATTTGACATTTACTATCAACTTTTGCCTCCTTTTTAAATAATTTCTGGTACCTCATGGTGGTGATGTGTTTATGTGCGCATGTGTGTGAGGGAGGGGAAGGGGATGGGGTTCTATGTTGACTCGATGCGGTCAACTAGAAAACTGCAAAAAATGGACTAATATTATGCGCCACACGGTAACATGCTAGTGTTAATCATTGTGAAAATAGAGTTTGTAATAGGGAAATGATTTTCACACTCAACATTTTGATTAGCACACTCTATACTGTGGTTTAACTTGTTGTACTGTACATATATTCTACTTTAACCGGTTGTACATATGAGTGTCCCAATCAAGTTTAATGTGAAATTATCTCCTTTGTAATAGGGAGTGATTTGCACACTAATTGATCTTGCACTCAATTATGAGTGTCTTGGCGTTATCTTTAATATTATTTTTATTTATTTTCACTCTGTAAGAGTATAAATGTTAAAATACTCATAATTTGAATGTATCAATCAATTGTCAAAGTGTACAAATCACTTCCCTCGGTAATAACATGTAGCGTAACAATTTGGTATATATTTGAAACTGAACCGTATACTAATCATGAAATGTTTTCACTTTTCAAACAACAAATTATCCTTGCTCAGTAGTTTTTATATGATAACATCTCGAAAATTTGTTTTTAATTTATGACGTCTCCTCGTCGTCCCATGCTTCCAAAATCCATAAACAAAATCTTCGCAATATTCTTTCAAGACGAAGTTTTTGCGTTTATAAGGCGTGACATAAGGCGACACAAAATATGAAAATATTTATATATTTATATCATATTTCATATATATCGAGTTCTGAAAGATACGATATAAAAGCGACGTGGTGACGTAAGCGTGGCGGCGTAATCAGCTCAGCGTCTTTCGTGTTTTGCAGACCTTTAGCAAGCCTTTTAGAACAATGATATGAATATATGTATCATGCATGCATGTGTGTAAATGTGTATATATACATACGTGTGGTATGAAGAGATGAAGGGGAGACATGGAAAGCACGCCTTGCCGGGGGAAGAGAATATGAGTGTGGGGTTTTTGTGGAAAAGGCTGAACCATGGGGGATCTCGTTTATGGAATCAAAACACTCTTCTCCATGTTTCAACTTTTTAACATAAAATACATATATAAAACACCTAAATTTGCAATTCTTTTTGTGTCATAACGTCCACACTTTCATATATTCTTATTATTGATTGATTTAAAAGTAGCAAATAGTCAATATAGAACTCTCAATGAGTATAACTTATTGTTGTGTTTGTGAATATTGCTTCTCTTAGAAAAATATATTAAGATGAAATCAAGTTTCATAATATTCATAAGAAATCCAACAACACATCCACGCTTTACTTTAAGCTTAGTTGAGGGAATTTTGTGGTTACCCTTCATAAGAAACACCTTGATTCGGAAGAGTTGTACAAAAAATCCGAATTGTCAATTTTTTCTAACCCAACCAACATTATGGTCGATCCTTGATTTTTGCTTAAGGTTATTTAATTTACGTGTTACATTTTGATTGAATTGAATTGCTTATTTTTAGAATAGTTTATATTGCTTGATATTGTTCATTTCTTTCCTTAAAGAGTTTACCTTGCGTTTACATGTGTCTTTCCATATATATTTGCACTAAAATAATCAAATGAATGTTTTTTCTCTATGAATCTAGATAAGATAACATCCGACCCTAGTTCAAGTTAGATTCAAAATATGTCATAATCTTCTGCCAATAAAATATGAAATAATAAAATTTTTTGACCATATTATTTGGTGAAATTGGCATGTACTTAAATAGAGCAGTGATGTGAACCACATGTGCGAGAAGGATAAGTCATGTCAGTATGTCACA